>WNWK01022773.1:0-31995 GCA_009830355.1 Cherax destructor
ACTAGTAACCAACTACCTACACAATACCACCAGTAACCAACTACCTACACAATACCACCAGTAACCAACTACCTACACAATACCACTAGTAACCTACTACCTACACAATACCACTAGTAACCAACTACCTACACAATACCACCAGTAACCAACTACCTACACAATACCACTAGTAACCAACTACCTCACAATCCACCAGTAACCAACTACCTACACAATACCACCTAGTAACTGACAACTACCTACACAATACCACCAGTAACCAACTACCTACACAATACCACTAGTAACCTACTACCTACACAATACCACTAGTAACCAACTACCTACACAATACCACCAGTAACCAACTATCTACACAATACCACTAGTAACCTACTACCTACACAATACCACTAGTAACCAACTACCTACACAATACCACTAGTAACCAACTACCTACACAATACCACCAGTAACCAACCACCTACACAATACCACTAGTAACCAACTACCTACACAATACCACTAGTAACCAAACACCTACACAATACCACTAGTAACCAAACACCTACACAATACCACTAGTAACCAACTATCTACACAATACCACTAGTAACCTACTACCTACACAATACCACTAGTAACCAACTACCTACACAATACCACTAGTAACCAACTACCTACACAATACCACCAGTAACCAACTACCTACACAATACCACTAGTAACCAACTACCTACACAATACCACTAGTAACCAACTACCTACACAATACCACCAGTAACCAACCACCTACACAATACCACTAGTAACCAACTACCTACACAATACCACCAGTAACCAACCACCTACACAATACCACTAGTAACCAACCACCTACACAATACCACTAGTAACCAACCACCTACACAATACCACTAGTAACCAACCACCTACACAATACCACTAGTGACCAACAATTCCTAATGTGATGTAGTCAGTGTGCTTTGAGGTCTACCTAAGCAGCCACACCTGCCGTTCGGATTAAGGCTCAGGTCTTTTGTCTTGAACTAGCGTCAGGTCGGCGTCAGGTCAAAGCACATGGTGCACTCCTCATTGGGGGATGCTGGAGGACTATATAAGGCCGAGGAAACAACTAGAAAGGAGATTCGGGCAGAGCTCTGGCCTGTGTGCGGAGCTCTGGGCTGGGGACATTCGGGCAGAGCTCTGGCCTGTGTGCAGAGCTCTGGGCACGAGATTCTAGCAGAGCGGCTGCCGGTGTGCAGAGCTCTGGGAGAGAGCTGCTGTAGAGTCTCTGGAGGAGACTGTTGGAGACACTGGGCAGAGTTCTGTTGGAGCAGGTCTTGGGACCTGTGGCTAGCAGTGTGACTGAGTTCCTGTGGTGAACTGTCCTCTGAACTATATTGTAAGTTATATTCTGTTTCGTCAGTTGATTGTATTCACTGTCTCCCTGCTTATATGTACAATCCCCATTTATCTAAACTCAATAGTGTTCTCCTGTTCCCAAATATATTATTATACAAGGACTTAAATAAACTGTTTGAGTGGAATAGTAATATTCACTGTCCCCGTTATATTCTTATTACTCTTTATTCTTATACTTTTTATTTTATTATATTTTATTTTAGGTAGAGAGAGGGTGAGTAGTGTGGTGGTAATGAGAGGTGATGGTGTAGTCACCAGTGACCTCACATTACCTCCATTACCTCCGCTCCTGTCACCTCACCTCTCCTACCTACTTACTCCCTCCCTTTACTCACATATCCCCGATTATCCCCATATTTCCATAACCCCCTACATGACATGGTGTCTAAGCGGTGGTGGTGCTTATTATTTTTATAGTAGGAACCAGTCCCATGTGCCTTTTGACTGCTCGCTTATATTTGTGTTATGCTACCATTTGCTATAATTTGTTTTTGTGTGTGTAAAGTTCAAGTAAATATCTGTGTGATATTATAATCCAAGTGACCTAAGCTGACCCTTTTTTTGACCGCGGGTCTGAGTAATTTTGTGGTTGTAATATTATATTTGGTGGAGTTGTGTGTTGGTTTGGGATAAATGGTGGAGGTTATAAGTGTTTGGGTGAGACTTTTGTGGGATGCAATTACTGGCCGAAATTGAATATTTACAGAGAAACGAGAAGTCACCCAGTCACCTAGCCCGCCTTGGAAGAATCATCCACAACTGTCACCCATTGAAGAGCTGGCTCTCATGGTCACCCAGCTGATGTGTCCAGTCACCCAGCTGATGTGCCCAGTCATCCAGCTGATGTGCTCCAGTTGCTGTATTGCTGCCCTGGTCTGTCATCCATTGTAGTGGGTGTCACCCACCCTGTGACCATCACCCACTGACCGCAAGTTACCCGCAGTTGCCAGGGATGAGTGACCGCACCTCTGTTAATGACCAGAAGTGACCTCACCTCACCTTGAGCATCTGACCCTAGTCTGCTACTGCTGATGTCGGCTGCTTATGATGCTGCGGTTTACTGAGACGAGGCTGTCTGATGCTGTCTGCTATGCTGATACTGGCTGTGTGCTGCTGCCTGCCATGCTGTGACGCTGAGATGCTGTGGTCGTGCTGTGATGGTGTGGCCGTGCTGCGATGCTGGGGCCGGGCTGCGATGCTGGGGCCGGGCTGCGATGCTGGGGCCGTGCTGCGATGCTGGGGCCGTGCTGCGATGCTATGGCCGTGCTGCGATGTTGTAGCCGTGCTGCGATTCTGTGGCGGTGCTGTGATGCTGTGATGCTGCGATGCTGCCTAGCAGGAGGAGATGATGGCGATGATGCTGCAGTGGAGTATGAGGGATTCTGTCTGGTGTGCCAGGACAGGAGAATCTACTATGAAGGAGCTGCCATCTTCGGAGATGTGGAAGGACGCAAGCCGTGGGGATGGACTCCAGCTGCTGGGACGAGCGTGCTGCCATGGGTGGTATGGAGGTGTATGCTGTCATGCTGGCCACCCTGTAAGACCAGTATGGGGGATGTCCTGCCAGCCATGAGAGACAATTAAGAGTGTGAGATGTTCCCAGCCTACTTTAACTTGCCAGAAGTGTTAGTGTTACCTGTGTGGAATAAGGTGACCTTGGAAACGGTCAAGTGATCATGTCTACCTTGTTTTATGAGGCCAGTGAATCCTAGTAGTGGCATAGGATAATGGTGGGTCTTAGCTGCGATGCTTGCCCTATCTCGATTTTCAGATGTTGAAGTGTGTATGTGAAGTGTGTTGAACATGCGACCTTGGTGGTCGTGATGTGGTCCAGTTGCAGTTACTTGAAAGAATGCAACCCGTTGGAGCAGTTTTCCACGCCAAAGAAGCCTAGAGAGGTTTGGCCCAATGGTTAACGTGCGAGGGTGACTAGCAACGCTAGTGCATTTCTAGTAGAAGTAGGGAAGGCACTGGAGCCAGATATTTAGTTTTAAGGAGAAATGACGGGTAAGGAGGCTTTGCACCAGAGAGCAACTGTTATGCTGGTCACCTGGAGGTACTGATTATGCTGCCTTGTGGTAGTTGAGAAGACTGAGGAAATATATGTAATTGTATTATGTTAGGTGTAATTTTGTCTTTGTATTGTAATATAATTAAGGGTTTAGGATTAAAATAGTCTAATAACTTAGGACAAATTGTCCTAGTTCTCAGATATTTTAAAGTGGGGGACAAAGGGGGATGTGATGTAGTCAGTGTGCTTTGAGGTCTACCTAAGCAGCCACACCTGCCGTTCGGATTAAGGCTCAGGTCTTTTGTCTTGAACTAGCGTCAGGTCGGCGTCAGGTCAAAGCACATGGTGCACTCCTCATTGGGGGGATGCTTGGAGGACTATATAAGGCCGAGGAAACAACTAGAAAGGAGATTCGGGCAGAGCTCTGGCCTGTGTGCGGACTCTGGGCTGGGACTCGGGCAGAGCTCTGGCCTGTGTGCAGAGCTCTGGGCACGAGATTCTAGCAGAGCGGCTGCCGGTGTGCAGAGCTCTGGGAGAGAGCTGCTGTAGAGTCTCTGGAGGAGACTGTTGGAGACACTGGGCAGAGTTCTGTTGGAGCAGGTCTTGGGACCTGTGGCTAGCAGTGTGACTGAGTTCCTGTGGTGAACTGTCCTCTGAACTATATTGTAAGTTATATTCTGTTTCGTCAGTTGATTGTATTCACTGTCTCCTGCTTATATGTACAATCCCCATTTATCTAAACTCAATAGTGTTCTCCTGTTCCCAAATATATTATTATACAAGGACTTAAATAAACTGTTTGAGTGGAATAGTAATATTCACTGTCCCCGTTATATTCTTATTATTCTTTATGTTTATACTTTATTTTATATTATATTTTATTTTAGGTAGAGAGAGGGTGAGTAGTGTTAGGTGGTAATGAGAGGTGATGGTGTAGTCACCAGTGACCTCACATTACATCCCAGTGACCTCCGCTCCTGTCAACCTCACCTCCCCTGCCTACTTACTCCCTCCCTTTACTCCCATATCCCCGATTATCCCATAATTCCATACCCCCTACATGACACTAACTTACAATTTTATAACGAATCTGAAGATGTTTTGATCCGTCTTATTACTTATTAATAATGAACCGAAATTATTATTATTATTATTATTATTATTATTAAGGCAGTGCCTTTATTTATGGGATGGTTAGTGAAGTACACACCTGCCTTCTTGCTGTGGGTACCTACACAAGCGCCCATGGATAAGGGAGGCTATAGTGGGTACCATATGCCGTGTATGGGCAGCAGGGTGGGCAGAAGGGTGGGCAGCAAGGTGGGCTGTAGGGTGGGCCGAACACGGCCCCCACCACACCCCACTACCATCATATCTTATCACCACCACCACGAAAATAATTCTTCACCGGAAACGAGTCGTGGTTATAGAGGCGAGGATAGCACGCAACTGAGGGTGAAATATTGGAGTGGTGGCACCACACACAGCGGGGGCGGTGCACGCAAACATTATAGTATGCAGTTTCAAGAGTAGATACGATAGGTTCTGAGGCCAGATATTACTACACAACACTGTGATAGACGGCAGTTAAAGACGCTGATGAATCACTATGACGCTGTGGTGAACTTTGTTCATTCTCTTGTTTATCAGATGATGGCACTTGATGAACACCTGCTTCCATACACTATACGCACCTGTTGGCATACACTATACACACCTTCAAGACGGGATTAAATATTTACATTAAAATGTAGTATAAAAGTCTGAATCGAATTGACAATGACTTTTGTTTCCACACGAGATAACGTCAATTTAAGATCACTGAGGAGTTTCTACACAAGATAACATCAATTCTGTTACTGACAGTCACAGTGTAACTAAAATTCCATCAATTAAAGACGATGATTGTGCAGTGTAGTTAGTCAAGGGGATTTAAGATGCGGGTTCAGAAGCTGTACTTGCAATGACACCCAGATGAGCACAGTGTCAGAAGCCAGCAACCACAGGTACTGTGCTTAATGTGTCTAGCACCAGTAACACACACGGTGGTGTGCTTAATGTTGTGTCTAGCACCAGTAACACACACGGTGGTGTGCTTAATGTTGTGTCTAGCACCAGTACACACACGGTGGTGTGCTAATGTTATGTCTAGCACCAGTAACACACGGTGTGTGCTTAATGTTATGTCTAGCACCAGTAACACACACGGTGTGCTTAATGTTATGTCTAGCACCAGTAACACACACGGTGGTGTAATGTTGTGTCTAGCACCAGTAACACACACGGTGGTGTGCTTAATGTTATGTCTAGCACCAGTAACACACGGTGGTGCTTAATGTTATGTCTAGCACCAGTAACACACACGGTGGTGTGCTTAATGTTATGTCTAGCACCAGTAACACAAGGTGGTGTGGTTGAATGTTATGTCTAGCACCAGTAACACACGGTGTGCTATGTTGTGCTAGCACCAGTAACACACACGGTGGTGTGCTTAATGTTATGTCTAGCACCAGTAACACACACGGTGTTTAATGTTATGTCTAGCACCAGTAACACGGTGGTGCTTAATGTGGTCTAGCACCAGTAACTCACACGGTGGTGTGCTAATGTTGTGTCTAGCACCAGTAACTGAGACCTCACTCTCACATCACACGGGGAAACACAACACACACTATGACTTCTGGATAGTTTTAAAATAGGCTAGAACACATGAGTGAGATTGGATGTGAAGACGTGGCTAGCTAGCATGGTTAGCAGGCCTACTTTGATAGCTAATATTGTGTGTGTGTGAGCGCAGGGTAGTGGAGAGCGAGGGTAGCCAGGAAGAGTTGATAACTGAGGCGGTGTGTCACACACTGCCTCAACACCAGGCTTCATCCTCCCCCCATCCAACACCCCTACCCACCCCAACCACCCTCCCTTGTATCGTGCCCACCACCACCACCTAACCCACGCACTGATATCCCTAACCATCACTACTAAACAACCACCAATTCTATCATCACTAAACAACCACCCCACATCTACCAGCATTCTTTAAACAATATACCCCAGGATCACCCTGCAACACTACCCAGAATCACCCCTGCAAACAGCTCTACCCCAGGATCACCCCTACAACAATCTACCCACAGGATCACCCCTGCAACACTACCCTAAGATCACCCCTGCAACACTACCCCAGGATCAACCCTGAAACACTACCCCAGGATCACCCCTGCAACACTACCCCAGGATCACCCTGCAACACTACCCCAGGATCACCCCTGCAACACTACCCCAGGATCAGCCTTGCAACAGTCTACCACAGGATCACCCTGCAACAGTTCACCCAGGGTCGCCCTGCAACAATCTACCCTGGCAACACTACCCCAGGATCACCCTGCAAGTCTACCCCAGGATCACCCCTGCAACAGTCTACCCAAGATCGCCCTGCAACAGTCTACCCCAGGGTCACCCTGCAACAATCTACACTGCAACACTACCCCAGGATCACCCCTGCAAGTCTACTCCCAGGATCACCCCTGCAACAGTCTACCCCAGGATCGCCCCTGCAACAGTCTCCCCAGGATCATCCCTGCAACACTCTATTGCATACAACACTCGCCCTTCAACACTGTGGCAGAGGGCCGTCTAGACACTGGCGTCATCCCTCCAGTCTATAGAAGCCACTCCCTTCAGAGGCCGCCCTCACGTCTCTCACAGGGCTCTTGATTCGAGAGAACTGGAGGTAAGTACCACTTGATCAAACCCTGATCTTCAGGAGCTGGATAATCCAGACTAGCTCAGAGGTAGAGCGCTAGACCTGCTAATCTAGGGACCACGCTTCCAGATGAGGGACTGATTACCTGACTCCAGGATGAGCGACTGATTACCTGACTCCAGGATGAGGGACTGATTACCTCGACTCCAGGCTGAGCGACTGATTACCTCGACTCCAGGCTGAGCGACTGATTACCTCGACTCCAGGCTGAGGGACTGATTACCTGACTCCAGGCTGAGGACTATTACCTCGACTCAGGCTGAGCTGACTGATTACCTCGACTCAGGCTGAGGGACTGATACCTCGACTCCAGGCTGAGGGACTGATTACCTGACTCCAGGCTGAGGACTGATTACCTCGACTCCAGGCTGAGCGACTGATTACCTCGACTCCAGGCTGAGGGACTGATTACCTCGACTCCAGGCTGAGGGACTGATTACCTGACTCCAGGCTGAGTGGGACTGATTACCTCGACTCCAGGCTGAGGGACTGATTACCTCGACTCCAGGCTGAGGGACTGATTACCTCAGACTCCAGGCTGAGGGACTGATTACCTCGACTCCAGGCTGAGGGACTGATTACCTCGACTCCAGGCTGAGGGACCGATTACCTCGACTCAGGCTGAGGGACTGATTACCTTTGACTCCAGGCTGAGGGACTGATTACCTCGACTCCAGGCTGAGGGACGATACCCTGACTCCAGGCTGAGGGACTGATTACCCGACTCCAGGCTGAGGGACTGATTACCTCGACTCCAGGCTGAGGGACTGATTACCTCGACTCCAGGCTGAGGGACTGATTACCTCGACTCCAGGCTGAGGGACTGATTACCTCGACTCCAGGCTGAGGGACGGATTACCTCGACTCCAGGCTGAGGGACTGATTACCTCGACTCCAGGCTGAGGGACTGATACCTGACTCCAGGCTGAGGGACTGATTACCTCGACTCAGGCTGAGGGACTGATTACCCGACTCCAGGCTGAGGGACTGATTACCTCGACTCCAGGCTGAGGACTGATTACCTCGACTCCAGGCTGAGGGACTGATTACCTCGACTCCAGGCTGAGGACTGATTACCTCGACTCCAGGCTGAGGGACTGATTACCTCGACTCCAGGCTGAGGGACTGATTACCTCGACTCCAGGCTGAGGGACTGATTACCTCGACTCCAGGCTGAGGGACTGATTACCTCGACTCCAGGATGAGGGACTGATTACCTCGACTCCAGGATGAGGGACTGATTACCTCGACTCCAGGATGAGGACTGATTACCTCGACTCCAGGATGAGGGACTGATTACCTCGACTCCAGGATGAGGGGACTGATTACCTCGACTCCAGGATGAGGGACTGATTACCTCAACTCCAGGCTGATGGACTGATTACCTCAACTCCAGGCTGAGGGACTGATTACCTCGACTCCAGGCTGAGGGGACTGATTACCTCGACTCCAGGCTGAGGGACTGATTACCTCGACTCCAGGCTGAGGGACTGATTACCTGACTCCAGGCTGAGGGACTGATTACTCCCGACTCCAGGCTGAGCGACTATTACCTCGACTCCAGGCTGAGCGACTGATTACCTCGACTCCAGGCTGGGGCTGACCATTACCTCGACTCCAGGCTGAGCGACTGATTACCTGACTCAGATGAGTCAAAGGGAATTTTAACATTTCTTCAGCCCCGAGTAGTCAGGGAAATGGAATGCTAGAGAAAAATATATGGAGGGAAAAACCCTAGTTTTTTAAAACAAGGTATGATAAAGTCATGGAGCAGGGGGAGCAGAGACCCAAACAGACAGGGAAAAGGCGGGGCCAGGAGCTGGGGTCTGGGCCCCCGCAACCACAATTAGTGAGTACAATTAGGGGGGAGTACACACACACACACACACACACAAACACACACACACAAAAAAACAAACACATACAAAATACATGGGGAAATTTACAAGGTAGAAGGACAGGATGTTTTAGAGAGGGAACAAGAAACAAGGACACAACTGGCGAAGACCAGATGAGTCAAAGGGATGTCAGGAAGCATTTCTTTTACCCCAGAGTATAAAGTGGAATAGTCTAGAGAAAGATATATGGAGGGGGGGGGGGGGGGGGGGGGGGGAGCTGAGTCTCGACCCTGCAACCACAATTAGTGAGAAATTAGGTTAGTACAAAGAGAGTACCTAGTAGCAATTAGTGAAGAGGGGGGCCAGGGGGCTATGACTCCCACCCCCGTAACCCAAAAAGGGGAGTACACAAAAAAAACCCCGACACGACAACATACACTTTAACACCACACACTCAGCAGTCCCCTGTCCCCACCACAGCAACACAAACCCATCACAGCCACCCCCACCCCACCACAACCCACCCCACCAACCCATACCCCAACCATACAATCCCCCCACCCATGCTGCAACCCCTATGGGCACCCCGCCCACACGCCCCCCCAACCCACAAGATCTCCCCAGGGCTACAGTATTGGAAACAAGGTTGAATGAAGGTTTGGTACACAAACGCGGATGGAATTACGAACAAGTATGAAGAGTGGAATGAACGAATAGGTGAGGTGTCCCCAGACATCATAGCTGTCACAGAAACTAAACTAAATGAGACAGTATCAGATGCAATCTTATCACAGGGATATCAAATCCTGAGGAAAGATAGAAGGAGCAGGGGAGGAGGGTGCACTGCTTGTGAACCGCTGGAGATTCGAGGAAATGGAAGAAATGGAGGTGTGTAGAGAAAGGGACTTCATAGTAGGTACCATCCAGTCCAAGGAGCACAAGATAATCATTGCAGTGATGTATAACCCACCACAGAACTGCAGGAGGCCAGGTGAGGAATATGATGAGAACAACAGAGCGATGGTGGACACTCTGGCGGAGGTGGCAAGAAAAACTCACATGCGCAGAGCGAAGCTACTGGTCATGGGCGATTTCAACCACAGGGAGATCGACTGGGAGAAACAAGAACCACGTGGGGTCCAGAAACTTGGAGAGCCAAGATAATGGACGCGGTACTGGAAAACCTGATGCACCAACATGTCAGGGACACGACCAGAGTGAGAGGAGAAGATGAACCAGCAAAACTGGACCTTGTATTCACCTGAACAGCTCAGATATTGAAGACATAACACATGAGAGCCCCTGGGAGCCAGTGACCATATGGTGCTGAGCTTTGAGTACATTGTAGAGCTACAGGTGGAGAGGAAAACAGTACAGAAAGAGACAAACCAGATTTTAAAGAGAACTACACTGGCATAAGGAATTTCCTGCAGGAGGTTCAGTGGGAAAGGAAATGGACGGACAGACAATAAGGAAATGATGGAATACGTAGGGGCAAAGTGCAAGGAGGCAGAGGAACGGTTTATACCCAGAGGAAAAAGATTAAACGGGAAGGCCAGAAAGAGCCCTGGTTTACCCAAAGGTACAGGGAGGCAAAGACCAAGAGTGTCAGAGAATGGAAAAGGTACAGAAGGCAAAGAACCCAAGTGAACAAAGAGATTAGTAGAAGAGCCAGAAACAGTATGCACAGGTACGGAGGGAAGCCCAGAAACAGTACAAAAATGACATAGCATCGAAGTTAAGTCCGACCGAAACTGATGTACAGTCACATCAGAAGGAAGACAACAGTTAAAGACTAGGTGATAAGGCTGAGGAGAGAAGATGGGGAACTCACAAGTAACGATCAAGAGGTATGTGAGGAGCTCAACTTGAGGTTTAAGGAAGTATTCACAGTGGAGGAAGCAAGGCAGCTGGGTAGACAGGATGGGGTGCGCCACCAACAAGGGATGTATCAAGTGCTAGAGGGCATACACACAACTGAGGAGAAGGTGAAGCAGTTACTCAGTGACCTTGATACCTCAAAGGCGATGAGTCCGGACAACATCTTCCCGTAGGTTCTTCGGGAAGGAGCTGAGGTACTGAGTGTGCCACTTACCATAATATTCAACACATCCCTTGAAAATGGGCAGTTACCTGAGGTATGGAAGAAGGCCAACGTAGTCCCCATCTTTAAAAAAGGAGACAGAAAAGAGGCACTAAACTATAGACCAGTATCACTTACATGTATAGTGTGCAACGTCCTGGAGAAAATCATCAGGAAAAGAATGGTGGAGCACCTCGAGCTGAACAGGATAATAAACACCAGGCAGCACAGATTCCGGGAAGGCAAATCCTGTGTAACAAACCTCCTAGAGTTCTATGATAAAGTAACAGAGGTAAGGCAAGAGAGAGAAGGGTGGGTTGATTGCATTTTCCTGGACTGCAGGAAGGCCTTCGACACAGTTCCTCACATGAGATTAGTAAAGAAGTTGGAAGAACAAGCATGTATAACAGGAAGGGCACTGGAATGGATCAGGGAATACCTCACAGGGAGGCAACAACGGGTCATGGTGCGTGATGAGGTATCACAGTGGGCACCTGTGACGAGCGGCGTTCCGCAGGGGTCAGTCCTAGGACCAGTGTTATTCTTGGTATATGTAAATGACATGACAGATGGGATAGACTCAGAAGTGTCTCTGTTCGCAGATGATGTGAAATTAATGAGGAGAATCACATCGGAGGAGGACCAAGCAGGACTTCAAACAGACCTGGACAAGCTTGACATCTGGTCTAGCAAATGGCTTCTTGAATTCAATCCCACCAAATGCAAAGTCATGAAGATCGGAGAAGGGCAAAGAAGACCGCTGACAGAGTACAGGCTAGGCGGACAAAGGCTACAAAGCTCGGAAAAGGAGAAAGATCTTAGGGTGAGTATAACGCCAAGCACGTCTCCGGAGGCACACATCAACCAGATAACTGCGGCAGCATATGGGCGACTGGCAAACCTAAGATTAGCGTTCCATTACCTTAACAAGGACTCGTTTAAGCCACTGTACACCGTGTACGTCAGGCCCATACTAGAATATGCAGCACCAGTCTGGAACCCACACCTGGTCAAGCTCATAAAGAAACTAGAGAAAGTGCAAAGGTTTGCGACAAGGTTAGTTCCAGAACTCAGGGGTCTGTCCTATGAAGAAAGGCTGAGGGAAATAGGACTAACAACACTGGAAGAAAGAAGGGTCAGAGGAGACATGATAACGACATACGAAATACTGCGGGGAATCGACAAGGTAGACAGTGACAGGATGTTCCAGAGAGGGAACACAGAAACAAGGGGACACAACTGGAAGCTGAAGACTCAAATGAGTCAAAGGGATGTTAGGAAGCATTTCTTCAGCCACAGAGTAGTCAGGAAGTGGAATAGTCTAGAGAAAGACATAGTGGAGGCAGGAACCATACACAGTTTTAAGACGAGGTATGACAAAGCTCATGGAGCAGGGAGAGCAGATACCCAGTAGCGGGCAGCGCAGAGGCGGGGCCAGGAGCTGAGTCTCGACCCCTGCAACCACAATTAGTTGAGTACAATTAGGTGAGTACACACACACACACACGAGGCGGGGCCGGGAGCTGAGTCTCGACCCCTGCAACAACAATTAGGTGAGCACACACACACACACACAGCACGTCAAGAAATTAGAGAAAGTGCAGAGGTTTGCAACAAGACTAGTCCCAGAGCTAAGGGGATTGTCCTACGAAGAAAGGTTAAGGGAAATCGGCCTGACGACACTAGAGGACAGGAGGGTTAGGGGAGACATGATAACGACATATAAAATACTGCGAGGAATAGATAAGGTGGACAGAGACAAGATGTTCCAGAGAGGGGACACGGAAACAAGGGGTCACAATTGGAAGTTGAAGACTCCTATGAGTCAAAGGGATGTTAGGAAGTATTTCTTCAGTCATAGAGTTGTCATTAAGTGGAATAGCCTAGAAAGCAACGTAGTGGAGGCAGGAACCATACATAGTTTTAAGACGAGGTTTGATAAAGCTCATGGAGCAGGGAGAGAGAGGACCTAGTAGCAATCAGTGAAGAGGCGGGGCCAGGAGCTATGACTCGATCCCTGCAACCACAAATAGGTGAGTACACACGCTTCACGCACAGAGGGCCCTGGTTCAATTCCCGGCAGGGCGGAAACATTTTGAAGTGTTTCCTTACACACACACACACACACACACACACACACACACACACACACACACACACACACACACACATGCACACACACATACACACACACACTCACACACACACACACACACACACACATACACATACACACACACTCACACAGGCGTTCAGTCAAATCAGTCACATGCGTTTTGAGATCCGCTAAATTGGGTGGTATTGGGTGGTCCTAGGGGGAATCCGAGTGGAACAAACAGGCGTGGGCATAGGCTAAAGTGTCATACTCATTTAAAACCAAAAAGCAGGGAAATACGAGTGATCACAGAGGGAAAAAAAACACAGTAAATAGTGAAAGTGAGGTGAGGGAAGACGGTGATAGGCCTACCAACGGTTGAAACACAGCAGGAAGTGGAGAATATATCGTAGTGAAATATAACGCAGTGGGGAGCATATCTACTGGAGGTACCCAAGTAAGGGAGACCAGTGCAAGGCAAGCAGTGACAAGTAAGGTGACTGCATTAAGTGAGCCCAATAGAAAAGAAACGAAGAGGTACAGTACCCAGCAGGGTGCCACGCCAGGAGAATATCGTCAATCTGACCAGACCAGCAGACATCGGATGTAATGTACAAAATCCTAGTTGTGGTTTGCAGGTTTCTGGCCCTGAGTTGCTGAAGCTGTGGGAAAAATCCCTGCTCGGAAGAGCTGACTTCATAAGTAGTTCATAGGTCGGAAGACAAGACAGGGCGCAGGGCTACCAACCAAATGTACACACATGTACGCACGCCACACACACATACACTTGAAATAGTCAGGATATAGAAGTAGTATACCATACAATTGTTCGTGTATTAGCAACAATATTATTACCAGTTTATAAGTAATAACTTTTAGTAGCAGTGCTTAGTAGCATTCTAGAATTAGAATTAGAATAGGTAGACACTGTGGACGAGATGCCAAGACGCACACACACACACACACACTTGAAGTAATCGAGGTGTAGTAGACCATACAGCTGTCTTGTATTAGCAATAATATTTTTATCAGTAATATAGGTAGTAGTATTCTTTTTAGTTTTTGTAGCTAAGAAAATTAGGAAGAAAATTCAAAGAAGTGGTGGAGTGCAGGCGCAGTGAGTCAGTGGTAAACAAACACACGCACACACACACACACTCACATAAACCAACAGTCGGGTTTGTCTTAGCCTAGATTAATAGTGTTACCCTTTTTCTTTTTTGGAATTAAAACTAGCAATTTTTTCTTTTGGAATTACAACTAGCAAATTTCTAGCACAATATTAGGCTAATATTCCTAACTATCTGAAGTATTCCAAAAACGCCGGAAGTTCTCACAACAAGTGGATGTAACAGCTGAAACCTGACACGATGGTCACTCTCTGACCCTACCATATCCTCCCATACACCCTCTCCCTACCTCTCTCCCTCCCTTTCTACCCCACACACACACCCTCCCTCTCTATCTCTCTCTCCCCTCTCTCTCCACCCCCTATACCCTCTCCCCCTCTATACCCTCCCCCTATACCCTCTCCCCTCTATACCCTCTCTCCCTCTTCCTTCACCTCTCTCTCATGCTCACCCTCTATCTCTTTCTCCCCCTCTATCTCTTTTCTGGGCTTGTCTTAGCCTAGCTTAATATCACTAATCGTTATAGAATTAGTACCAGCAAAAATCTAGCATAATATTAGGAGAGTAGTCCATACCTCCCTCTCCCCCTATCTCCTCCCTTTCTCCCTTATGCACAAACCCTCCCTCTCTCTCTCTCCCTCCCCCTCTCTATACCTCCTTCTCCCCTCTATATAACTCCCTCTCCCCCCTATATCCCCTTCCCTCTCCCTACATCTCTCTATCCCTCTCCCTCTCCCTACCTCTCTCTCTCACTCCCCCTCCCTCTATATCTCTATCTCCCTCCATCTCTCTCCCTCCCTCTACCTCCCTCTCTCATCCTCTACCTATCTCTCTCTCTATCTCTCTACCTCCCTCTCCCCCTCTCCCTCTCTATCCCTCTATCCACCCTCTATCCACCCTCTTCCACACTACCTCTAAGCCATCTCTCTCCATCTCATCCCCTTCCCTATCCTTTCTCCTTCTCCCTCACCCCCTTCCCTATCCATCTGCTTTCTCCCTTCTTCTGATACTCTCAATACATCCACAAGGGCACACCGTGGGAATATGGGCAGCTCAGGGAGAGGGGTGTCAACAAGGAGGATGATGGCCGATCCGGGAAGGCCACAGTGGGAGGAGGAATTCCTCAAAAGGGAAAAGGAATGGGAGAGGAAGATATTGGTGATCACCGAGGAGGAAGTCAAAAAAAGGGAAAAGGAATGGGAGAGGAAGATATTGGTGATCAGCGAGGGAAAGGAGAAGAGGATAGCTGAGGAGAGTAGAAAATGAGAAATGCAAGTCAAAAAAGTAGAAGCCAAGATCCGGATCTTAGAAGTGAAGCTGCAGGGAATGCCACAGAATAGAGACAAAAGTACCTGGCCAGAAACGGCGCTCGGAGCCTGTGCACCAGACACAGCCAAAGGGAATGAGGGAAAAAATGAGAACTCTTGTATGCACAGGCACTGGCAGACATAACTGGGGCCCGAAGCAAGACGAGCGGGTTACTAACAACACACGAGAGGGACATAGATGAAGCAGACAGGGACAAGAAGAGCACCACAGTTACAACGAATGAGAGCACAGTAACAACACATGAGAGGGTAGACAAAGCAGCAGAAGCACTAAACGCGGAGACCCCAACAACACACTGCAGCGGACAAGGACATATGAGCAGGCCGGTCACACAAAGGAACACGGGGGATACAACCATGACAGCACCGGGAGAGGCTAATGCATCTCTGATGAGGCAATGGGAGACACAGTGGGAGGAGGAAAGGGAGAATTCGATCTTTATCTATGGCCTGAAGGAAGTCGAAGGGGACACCCACGACAGAAGAAAACAGGAGGAGAAAGAAAGGATCGAAGGTATTATGCTAGCAATAGGGAGACACGTCCCAAGTGACAAATTTTCGGAGAATCGGGTGGTACACAAGGGGAAGAAATCGACCTCTCAAGGTAATCTTCAAAGCAGAATCAGCCCGCACCACGATCCTGCAAGAGAAAGCACGGCTGAGGACGAATCAGGAGTACCGGAATGTATACCTAGATCGGGACAGAATGCAGGAAGAAAGGGAGGACCAGAAGGAGCAGATAAGAAAGCAAAGAGAGGAGAGAGAGGAGACAGCGAGATACGGAGGACACCGAGCCCAAGCAGGACAAACACACACACTGGAAGTACCCATGGTGGGCCTCAAATCACAAAACCCCCACGACAACCATACACTTTAACACCACACACACTCATCAGTCCCCCTGTCCCCACCCCCACCAAGATCTCCCCAGAGACACAGTATTGGAAACAAGGTTGAAGGTTTGGTACACAAACGCGGATGGAATTACGAATAAGTATGAAGAGTGGAATGAAAGAATAGGTGAGATGTCCCCAGACATCATAGCTGTCACAGAAACTAAACTAAATGAGACAGTATCAGATGCAATCTTCCCACAGGGATATCAAATCCTGAGGAAAGATAGAAGGAGCAGGGGGGAAGGAGGGGTAGCACTGCTTGTAAGGAATCGCTGGAGATTCGAGGAAATGGAAGGAATGGAGGTGTGTAGAGAAAAGGACTTCATAGTAGGTACCATCCAGTCCAAGGAGCACAAGATAATCATTGCAGTGATGTATAACCCACCACAGAACTGCAGGAGGCCAGGTGAGGAATATGATGAGAACAACAGAGCGATGGTGGACACTCTGGCAGAAGTGTCAAGAAAAGTGCACATGAGCAGAGCGAAGCTACTGGTCATGGACGATTTCAACCACAGGGAGATCGACTGGGGGAACCAAGAACCACGTGGGGGTCCAGAAACTTGGAGAGCCAAGATGATGGACGCGGTACTGGAAAACCTGATGCACCAACATGTCAGGGACACGACCAGAGTGAGAGGAGAAGATGAACCAGCAAGACTGGACCTTGTATTCACCCTGAACAGCTCAGATATTGAAGACATAACACACGAGAGCCCCCTGGAAGCAAGTGACCATATGGTGCTGAGCTTTGAATGCATTGTAGAGCTACATGTGGAGAGGGAAAGCGGTACCGAAATTGACAAACCAGATTTTAAAAGAGGAAACTATACAGGCATGAGGAATTTCCTGCAGGAGGTTCTATGGGAAAGGGAAATGGACGGACAGACAATAAATGAAATGATGGAATACGTAGGGGCAAAGTGCAAGGAGGCAGAGGAACGGTTTATACCCAGAGGAAAAAGATCAAACGGGAAGGCCAGAAAGAGACCCTGGTTTACCCAAAGGTGCAGGGAGGCAAAGACTCAGAGTGTCAGAGAATGGAAAAGGTACAGAAGGCAAAGAACCCAAGTAAACAAAGAGATTAGTAGAAGGGCTAGAAACGAGTATGCACAGGTACGGAGGGAGGCCCAGAAACAGTACGAAAATGACATAGCATCGAAAGTTAAGTCCGACCCAAAACTGATGTACAGTCACATCAGAAGGAAGACAACAGTTAAGGACCAGGTGATAAGGCTGAGGAGAGAAGATAGGGAACTCACAAGTAACGATCAAAAGGTATGTGAGGAGCTTAACTTGAGGTTTAAGGAAGTATTCACAGTGGAGGAAGGAAGGCAGCTTGGTAGACAGCACGGGGTGTGTCACCAACAAGGGATGTATCAAGTGCTAGAGGGCATACACACAACTGAGGAGGAGGTGAAGCAGTTACTCAGTGACCTTGATACCTCAAAGGCGATGCATCCGGACAATATCTCCCCGTGGGTTCTTCGGGAAGGAGCTGAGGTACTGAGTGTGCCACTTACCATAATATTCAACACATCCCTTGAAAATGGGCAGTTACCTGAGGTACGGAAGAAGGCCAATGTAGTCCCCATCTTTAAAAAAGGAGACAGAAAAGAGGCACTAAACTATAGACCGGTGTCACTTACATGTATAGTGTGCAAAGTCCTGGAGAAAATCATCAGGAAAAGAATGGTAGAGCACCTCGAGCTGAACAGGATAATAAACACCAGACAGCACGGATTCCGGGAAGGAAAATCTTGTGTAACAAACCTCCTAGAGTTCTATGATAAAGTAACAGAGGTAAGGCAAGAGAGAAAAGGGTGGGTTGATTGCATTTTCCTTGAGTGTAGGAAGGCCTTCGACACAGTTCCTCACATGAGATTAGTAAAGAAGTTGGAAGAACAAGCATGTATAACAGGAAGGGCACTGGAATGGATCAGGGAATACCTCACAGGGAGGCAACAACGGGTCATGGTGCGTGATGAGGTATCACAGTGGGCGCCTGTGACGAGCGGCGTACCGCAGGGGTCAGTCCCTGGACCAGTGTTATTCCTGGTTTATGTAAATGACATGACGGATGGGATAGACTCAGAAGTGTCTCTGTTCGCAGATGATGTGAAATTAATGAGGAGAATCCCATCGGAGGAGGACCAAGCAGGACTTCAAACAGACCTGGACAAGCTTGACATCTGGTCTAGCAACTGGCTTCTCGAATTCAATCCCACCAAATGCAAAGTCATGAAGATCGGAGAAGGGCAAAGAAGACCGCTGACAGAGTACAGGCTAGGCGGACAAAGGCTACAAACCTCGGCAAAGGAGAAAGACCTTGGGGTGAGTATAACGCCAAGCACGTCTCCGGAGGCACACATCAACCAGATAACTGCGGCAGCATATGGGCGACTGGCAAACCTAAGATTAGCGTTCCGTTACCTTAGCAATGAATCGTTCAAGACACTGTACACCGTGTACGTCAGGCCCATACTAGAGTATGCAGCACCAGTCTGGAACCCACACCTGGTCAAGCACGTAAAGAAACTAGAGAAAGTGCAAAGGTTTGCGACAAGGTTAGTTCCACAACTCAGAGGTCTGTCCTATGAAGAAAGGTTGAGGGAAATAGGACTAACAACACTGGAGGAAAGAAGGGTCAGAGGAGACATGATAACGACATACAAAATACTGCGGGGAATCGACAAGGTAGACAGTGACAGGATGTTCCAGAGAGGGAACACAGAAACAAGGGGACAAAACTGGAAGCTGAAGACTCAAATAAGTCAAAGGGATGTTAGGAAGCACTTCTTCAGCTACAGAGTAGTCAGGAAGTGGAATAGTCTAGAGAAAGACATAGTGGATGCAGGAACCATACACAGTTTTAAGACGAGGTACGATAAAGCTCATGGAGCAGGGAGAGCAGAGACCCAGTAGCGGACAGAGAAGAGGCGGGGCCAGGAGCTGAGTCTAAACCCCTGCAACCACAATATGTTGAGTACAATTAGGTGAGTACTCACACACGTGTGTGTGTGTGTGTGTGTGAGTGTAAGGAAACACTTCGAAATGTTTCTGCCCCGCCGGGAATTGAACCCGGGCCCTCCGTGCGTGAAGCGTGTGTACTCACCTATTTGTGGTTGCTAGAATGATTATGCTTAGCGAAATCATATGGTGTACCTAATTATAGGAATAGATTTAATTCTTTTAATTCTTTGCATCTCTGTTTGTCATTAATTGGGTTTGTGTTGAAATCCTTGAACATTTATAAATAATATTGTACAGAGCGATTTGGTGAGGGAAGCATATATATATTTTTTTTTTTTTTTTTATTAACACATCGGCCGATTCCCACCAAGGCAGGGTGGCCCGAAAAAGAAAAACTTTCATCATCATTCACTCCATCACTGTCTTGCCAGAAGGGTGCTTTACACTACAGTTATAAAACTGCAACATTAACACCCCTCCTTCAGAGTGCCGGCACTGTACTTCCCATCTCCAGAACTCAAGTCCGGCCTGCCGGTTTCCTGAATCCCTTCATAAATGTTACTTTGCTCACACTCCAACAGCACGTCAAGTATTAAAAACCATATGCCTCCATTCACTCCTATCAAATACGCTCACACATGCTTGCTGGAAGTCCAAGCC
Source organism: Cherax destructor (assembly GCA_009830355.1). NCBI lineage: Eukaryota > Metazoa > Arthropoda > Malacostraca > Decapoda > Parastacidae > Cherax > Cherax destructor. The sequence goes on from WNWK01022773.1 coordinate 20,185, forward strand.
CCTCGCACACAAAACTTCCTTTACCCCCTCCCTCCAACCTTTCCTAGGCCGACCCCTACCCGCCTTCCCTCCACTACAGATTTATACACTCTCGAAGTCACTCTGTCTCGTTCCATTCTCTCTACATGTCCAAACCACCTCAACAACCCCTCCTCAGCTCTCTGAACAATCGTTTTGGTAATCCCGCACCTCCTCCTAATTTCCAAACTCCGAATTCTCTGCATTATATTCACACCACACATTGACCTCAGACATGACATCTCCACTGCCTCCAGCCTTCTCCTCGTTGCAACATTCATCACCCATGCTTCACACCCATATAAGAGCGTTGGTATAACTATACTCTCATACATTCCCCTCTTTACTTCCATGGACAAGGTTCTTTGTCTCCACAGACTCCGAAGTGCTCCACTCACCCTTTTCCCCTCATCAATTCTATGATTCACCTCATCCTTCATAGACCCATCCGCCGACATATCCACTCCCAAATATCTGAATACATTCACCTCCTCCATACTCTCTCCCTCCAATCTGATATCCAATCTTTCGTCACCTATTCTTTTTGTTATCCTCATCACCTTACTCTTTCCTATATTCACTTTCAATTTTCTTCTTTTACACACCTACCAAATTCATCCACCAACCTCTGCAGCTTCTCTTCAGAATCTCCCAAAGCACAGTGTCATCAGCAAAAAGCAACTGTGACAACTCCCACTTTGTATTTGCTTCTTTATCTTTTAGCCCAACACCTCTTGCCAAGACCCTCGCATTCACTTCTCTTACAACCCCATCTATAAATATATTGAACAACCACGGTGACATCACACATCCTTGTCTAAGGCCCACTTTTACTGGGAAATAGTCCCCTTCCCTCCTACACACTCTAACCTGAGCCTCACTATCCTCATAAAAACTCTTCACTGCTTTCAGTAACCTTCCTCCTATTCCATACACCTGCAACATCTGCCACATTGCCCCCCTATCTACCCTATCATACGCCTTTTCCAAATCCATAAATGCCACAAAAACATCTTTACCCTTATCCAAATACTGTTCACCTATATGTTTCACTGTAAACACTTGGTCTACACACCCCTACCTTTCCTAAAGCCCCTTGTTCATCTGCTATCCTGCTTTCTGTTTTACTCTTAATTCTTTCAATAATAACTCTACCATACACTTTACCAGGTACACTCAACAGACTTATTCCCCTATATTTTTGCACTCTCTTTTGTCCCCTTTGCCTTTATACAAAGGAACAATACACGCTCTCTGCCAATCCCTAGGTACCTTACCCTCTTCCATACATTTATTAAATAATAGCACCAACCACTCCAAAATTATATCCCCACCTGCTTTTAACATTTCTATCTTTATCCCATCAATCCCAGCTGCCTTACCCCCTTTCATTCTACCCACTGCCTCACGAACTTCCCCTACACCCACAACTGGCTCTTCCACACTCCTACAAGATGTTATTCCTCCTTGCCCTACACACGAAATCACAGTTTCCCCTGTCTTCATCAACATTTAACAAATCCTCAAAATATTCTCTCCATCTTCCCGATACCTCTAACTCTCCATTTAATAACTCTCCTCTCCTATTTTTAACTGTCAAATCCATTTGTTCTCTAGGCTTCCTCAACTTATTAATCTCATTCCAAAACTTTTTCTTATTTTCAACAAAATTTGCTGATAACATCTCACCCACTCTCTCATCTGCTCTCTTTTACATTGCTTCACCACTCTTTTAACCTCTCTTTTTCTCTCCATATACTCTTCCCTCCTTGCATCACTTCTACTTTGTAAAAACCTCTCATATGCTAACTTTTTCTCCTTACTACTCTCTTTACATCATCATTCCACCAATCGCTCCTCTTCCCTCCTGCACCCACTCGCCTGTAACCACAAACTTCTGCTGAACACTCTAACACTACATTTTTAAATCTACCCCATACATTTTCGACCCCATTGCCTACACTCTCACTAACCCATCTATCCTCCAATAGTTGTTTATATCTTACCCTAACTGCCTCCTCTTTTAGTTTATAAACCTTCACCTCTCTTTTACTTACTGATTCTATTTTCCTTGTATCCCATCTACCTTTTACTCCCACTGTAGCTATAACTAAAAAGTGATCTGATATATCTGTAGCCCCTCTATAAACATGTACATCCTGAAGTCTACTCAACAGTCTTTTATCTACCAATACATAGTCCAACAAACTACTGTCATTACGCCCTACATCATATCTTGTATACTTATTTATCCTCTTTTTCTTAAAATATGTATTACCTATAACTAAACCCCTTTCTATACAAAGTTCAATCAAAGGGCTCCCATTATCATTTACACCTGGCACCCCAAACTTACCTACTACACCCTCTCTGCATGTTTCTCCCACTTTAGCATTTAGGTCCCCTACCACAATTACTCTCTCATTTGGTTCAAAAGTTCCTATACATTCGCTTAACATCTCCCAAAATCTCTCTCTCTCCTCTACACTCCTCTCTTCTCCAGGTGCATACACGCTTATTATGACCCACTTTTCGCATCCGACCCTTATTTTAATCCACATAATCCTTGAATTTACACATTTATATTCCCTCTTTTCCTTCCATAACTGATCCTTCAACATTATTGCTACCCCTTCCTTAGCTCTAACTCTCTCAGATACTCCTGACTTAATCCCATTTATTTCTCCCCACTGAAACTCGCCTACCCCCTTCAGCTTTGTTTCGCTTAGGGCCAGGACATCCAACTTCTTTTCATTCATAACATCGGCAATCATCTCTTTCTTATCATCCGCACTACATCCACGCACATTCAGACACCCCAATTTTATAAAGTTTTTCTTCTTCTCGTTTTTAGTAGATTTGTACAGGAGAAGGGGTTACTAGCCCATTGCTCCCGGCATCTTAGTCGCCTCATACGACACGCATGGCTTACGGAGGAAAGATTCTTTTCCACTTCCCCATGGACAATAGAGAAAATAAAAAGAACAAGAGCTATTAAGAAAAAGAAGAAAAACCTAGATGTGTGTATGTATATATATGCATGTGTATGCCAGTGTAGTGTGACCTAAAGTGTAAGTAGAAGTAGCTAGATATACCTGTTATCCAGCGTGTTTATGAGACAGAAAAAAGACACCAGCAATCCTACCATCATGTAAAACAGTTTCAGGTATATATATATATATAATGCTGACGGATGTGTCTATAAGATTCCCTGTAAAATATGCGATAAAGTTTATTATGGTCAAACTGGTAAAAGTCTTGAACTAAGATTAAAACAACATAAATAGAGCATTAGAACTGGACAAGATTCTAATGCTCTATTTATTCATGAGAGAGATTTTAACCATCCAATTTATTTTCAAAATGATGAGAAGGTTGTATCAAGCAAGTCCATGATTGAGGGGAATATAATAGAATCATGTTTCATAAAAAGTAGTTTTGAAAATAATATGAATATTTCTTTTGGTTTATATAAATTGGATTCATTTATAATTAATAAAATTTGGGAAGAATTTAATGATAAATTGGACTAATCATAATTCTTGGGAAGAGTTTCAGGTCCTTTCTTATGTTCCTCTTCACAGAGTCGTGCGTTGTTACGCTACTGTGAGGTGTTGTCTTTGTTAGTGTGATGTGACTGTGAGGTGTAGTCTCGCCCCTTATATAAGTCCTCTTGTCATGTTTCCTTTTATAGTTCCTTGATAATGTGAGTAGTCACGAAAGCGCTTGGAATTCCTATATTTTTTCATAGTGGTTGTCTTGCATATATATATATATATATATATATATATATATATATATATATAATGTGTGTGTGTCTACTCACCTATTTGTACTCACCTATTTGTGGTTGCAGGGGTCGAGTCATAGCTCCTGGCACCGCCTCTTCACTGATTGCTACTAGGTCCTCTGAGCCCTGCTCCATGAGCTTTATCAAACATCGTCTTAAAACTATGTATGGTTCCTGCCTCCACTACGTCGCTTTCTAGGCTATTCCACTTCCTGACAACTCTATGACTGAAGAAATACTTCCTAACATCCCTTTGACTCATAGGAGTCTTCAACTTCCAATTGTGACCCCTTGTTTCTGTGTCCCCTCTCTGGAACATCTTGTCTCTGTCCACTTTATCTATTCCTCGCAGTATTTTATATGTCGTTATCATGCCTCCCCTAACCCTCCTGTCCTCTAGTGTCGTCAGGCCGATTTCCCTTAAGCTTTCTTCGTAGGACAATCCCCATAGCTCTGGGACTAGTCTTGTTGCAAACCTTTGCACTTTCTCAAATTTCTTGACGTGCTTGACCAGGTGTGGGTTCCAAACTGGTGCTGCATACTCCAGTATGGGCCTGACGTATATGGTGTACAGAGTCTTGAACGATTCCTTAGTGAGGTATTGGAACGCTATTCTTAGGTTTGCCAGCCGCCCGTATGCTGCAGCAGTTATCTGATTGATGTGTGCCTCAGGAGATGTGCTCGGTATTATATTCACCCCAAGATCTTTTTCCTTGAGTGAGGTTTGCAGTCTTTGGCCACCTAGACTATACTCTGTCTGCGGTCTTCTTTGCCCTTCCCCGATCTTCATGACTTTACATTTGGCAGGGTTAAATTCAAGAGCCAGTTACTGGATCAGGATTGTAGCCTGTCCAGGTCTTTTTGTAGTCCTGCCTGATCCTCGAATGATTTGATTCTTCTCATTAACTTCACATCATCTGCAAACAGGGACACTTCTGAGTCTATCCCTTCCGTTATGTCATTCACATATACCAAAAACAGTACAGGTCCTAGGACTGAGTCTTGTGGAACCCCACTCGTCACAGGTGCCCACTCTGACACCTGTGTGTGTGTGTGTACTCACCTAATTGTACTCACCTAATTGTGGTTGCAGGGGTCGAGACTCAGCTCCTGCCCCCGCCTCTTCGCTCTCTGCTACTGGGTCTCTGCTCTCCCTTCTCCATGAGCTTTATCATACCTTGTCTTAAAACTATGTATGGTTCCTGCCTCCACTATATCTTTCTCTAGACTATTCCACTTCCTGACTACTCTGTGGCTGAAGAAATGCTTCCTGACATCCCTTTGACTCATCTGAGTCCTCAGCTTCCAGTTGTGTCCCCTTGTTTCTGTGTTCCCTCTCTGAAACATCCTGTCACTATCTACCTTGTTAATTCCCCGCAGTATTTTGTATGTCGTTATCATGTCTCCTCTGACCCTTCTTTCCTCCAGTGTTGTTAGTCCTATTTCCTCAACCTTTCTTCATAAGACAGACCCCTGAGTTGTGGAACTAACCTTGTCGCAAACCTTTGCACTTTCTCTAGTTTCTTTACGTGCTTGACCAGGTGTGGGTTCCAGACTGGTGCTGCATATTCTAGTATGGGCCTGACGTACACGGTATACAGTGTCTTGAACGATTCCTTGTTAAGGTAACGGAACGCTAATCTTAGGTTTGCCAGTCGCCCAGATGCTGCCGCAGTTATCTGGTTGATGTGTGCCTCCGGAGACGTGCTTGGCGTTATACTCACTCCAAGGTCTTTCTCCTTTGCCGAGGTTTGTAGCCTTTGTCCGCCTAGCTTGTACTCTGTCAGCGGTGTGTGTGTGTGTGTGTATGTGTGTTAGTTACCATTTTGTCCTAGGCACATGTCGATTAGACACTAGGCCCGTTGTATATGTGTGTGTGTGTGTGTGTGTGTGTGTGTGTGTGTGTGTGTGTTTGTGTGTGTGTGTTGCCGAATAGGTAAAACTTGAGATTTTGGCACAAATGGCAACGCTCATCTTGCCGAATAAGGCAACCGAAAATGTATTATATTTTATTAACATATCGGCAGCTTCCCACCAAGACAGGGTGGTCCGAAAAACAAAAACTTTCACTCCATCACTGTCTTGCCAGAGGCGTGTTTACACTATAGTTATAAAACTGCAACATTGACACCCCTCGTGCAGCCTCCCGCAGTGTGTCGTGCAGCCTCCCGCAGTGTGTCGTGCAGCCTCCCGCAGTGTGTCGTGCAGCCTCCCGCAGTGTGTCGTGCAGCCTCCCGCGGTGTGTCGTGCAGCCTCCCGCAGTGTGTCGTGCAGCCTCCGCAGTGTGTCGTGCAGCCTCCGCGGTGTGTCGTGCAGCCTCCCGCGGTGGGTCGTGCAGCCTCCCGCAGTGTGTCATGCAGCCTTCCGCGGTGTGTCGTGCAGCCTCCCGCGATGTGTCGTGCAGCCTCCCGCGGTGTGTCGTGCAGCCTCCCGCGGTGTGTCGTGCAGCCTCCCGCGGTGTGTCGTGCAGCCTCCCGCGGTGTGTCGTGCAGCCTCCCGCGGTGTGTCGTGCAGCCTCCCGCAGTGTGTCGTTATTACAAAATAAATTAACATTTGTAATAAACGACTGTTTGGGATACTAAGTAAAATCTCATATTTCAGATATTTATTATATATATATTATATTTATTAATATAAAAACATAATCTGAATAAAAACATATAATCTAATAATCTGTGTAAAAACATATTTACACAAAATCATAGTACCAGATAAAAGTCACAAATAAAATCATATACTTAGAGCAATGTCAAGTCGCTGCCGTCTACAAGTGTCACGCAGGACACTACCACACCTTGGCATGATACGCCTTCTCCACCGTGTCCTCAGACACCCTTGTCTCTGTCTTATGGCACCTACGGGGTTCCACGACACCCGTTCCTGTACCATAAAGACTCAATCGCTGTGTCACACGACACCTTCTCTGTGCCACATGGCACGCCCCCTGTATCATGAACTCTTTCTCTCATAAAGCTTTTGCACCTCGTTATGACACACACCAAATACACGACTCTTACTTGTGTCGTGCCACCGTCACAAACTCTCTGGTTACATCACTAAAAACTTGACACTCCGGGTAACCATCTCAGTGTCATACCAGACACACAACCAGTGTTACACAAGACACCTCAGGTACATAATTTCAGGTACAATAGTCGCAGTTACATAGTCGCAGGTACATCAGTCAGCTAGTAGATTCTGGTGACCTTACTTGCCGCTCTCCTCATAATGCTACAGTGTCCTCATTCGAGTAACACAGTCTAGAGAGAGTTTCCAGTTCTCTCTACACTGGAGCCCTGTAGGCTGTCACCAGCACCACACTGCATGAGTCTGCAACTCTCACGCAGGTCTGACTGGCGAACTCCAGTAGTGTATCAGGGAGCTGGTGAACTCTCCAGTGTTGAATAGGGAAGAGTCTCGATGACACTGTCAGTCCAGCCGACCCGTCAGTCAAACATCACGTTTGATTACGTCACAGGCCGGCAGGTAAACTACCTAACAACCATTGTTAGGTAGGGGGCCGTAACAGTCGTGCAGCAAATAATTGTACCCACTGAGCCAAAAACAAGGAAAAAAGTGAGCATACATAAAATAGTGGGGCCAAACTTCCACTAGGGGAACTCATAGGTCTAAAGTGCCGTGTGTAAATCAGTCACTTTGTTTCATTTGACCTATTTGGGTTATCGTAGGTTCTCTACACATATACTGCTATGTATGATTATCTATGTAACTATTTGTGTATACCTGAATAAACTTACTAACATAGTACCAATAACTATGAGAGGAAAGACAGTCTCTGACAGTGTATATCACAGTGGTACTTAGTGTATATATAATATACCATAATAAATGCTGTGCTCTTAAATAAGAGGAAGTGAAGTGATATGCAGATAACTCGTAAAATCACTTGTTTCGTGATTTCTTTGCTATATAGACTGCTTGTTGAGACGGGTATTCAAACACGAGGAGGCTGAAATGGCCTGCCACACTTTGGTAAATGATATATATATATATATATATATATATATATATATATATATATATATATATATATATATATATATATTGAAAGAATTAAGAGTAAGCGGAGAACAGAATAGCAGATGAACAAGGAGGCTATAGGAAGGGTAGGGGTGTGTAGACCAAGTGTGTACAGTGAAACATATAGGTGAACAGTATTTAGATAAGGGTAAAGAGGTTTTTGTGGCATTTATAGATTTGGAAAAGGCGTATGATAGGGTGGATAGGGAAGCATTGTGGCAGATGTTGCAAATGTATGGAATAGGAGGTAGGTTATTGAGAGTAGTGAAAAGTTTTTATGAGGATAGTGAGGCTCAGGTTAGAGTATGTAGGTGAGAGGGAGATTATTTCCCAGTAAAAGTAGGCCTTAGACAGGGATGTGTGATGTCACCATAGTTGTTCAATATATTTATAGATGGAGTTGTAAGAGAAGTGAATGCTCGGGTGTTGGCAAGAGGTGTGTGGTTAAAAGATAAAGAATCTAACACAAAGTGGGAGTTGTCACAGTTGTTCTTTGCTGATGACACTGTGCTTTTGGGAGATTCTAAAAAGAAGTTGTAGAGGTTGGTGGATGAGTTTGGTAGGGTGTGTAAAAAAAGAAATTAAAAGTGAATATAGGAAAGAGTAAGGTGATGAGGATAACAAAAAAATTAGGTAATGGAAGACTGGATATCATATTGGAGGGAGAGAGTATGGAGGATGTGAATGTGTTCAGATATTTGGGAGTGGATGTGTCAGCAGATGGGTCTATAAAGGATGAAGTGAATCATAGAATTGAACAATGGAAAAAAGTGAGTGGTGAACTGAGGAGTCTGTGGAAACATAGAACTTTATCCATTAAAGCAAAGAGGGGAATGTATGAGAGTATAATTATACCAACACTCTTCTATGGGTGTGAGACATGGGTTGTGAATGTTGCAACAAGGAGAAGGCTGGAGGCAGTGGAGATGTCATGTCTGAGGGCAATGTGTGGTGTGAATATAATGCAGAGAATCCGTAGTTTGGAGATTAGGAGGAGATGTGGGATTACCAAAACTATTATCCAGAGGGTTGAGGAGGGGTTGTTGATATGGTTTGGACATGTAGAGAGGAAGGAACGAAATAGAATGACTTCGAGTGTATAAATCTGTAGTGGATGGAAGGCGGGGTACGGGTCAGCCTAGGAAAGGTTGGAGGGATAGGGTAAAGGAGGTTTTGTGTGCGAGGGGCTTGGACTTCTAACAAACGTGTGTGAGCATGTTAGACAGGAGCGAATAGAGACAAATGGTGTTTAGGACTTGACGTGCTGTTGGAGTGTAACCAAGGTAACATTTATGAAGGGATTCAGAGAAACCGGCAGGCCGGACTTGAGTCCTGGAGATGGGAAGTACAGTGCCGGCACTCTGAAGGAGGGGTGTTAATGTTGCAGTTTTATAACTGTAGTGTAAGCACGCCTCTGGCAAGACAGTGATGGAGTGAATGATGATGAAAGTTTTTCTTTTCGGGCCACCCTGTCTTGGTGGGAAATAGCTGATATGTTAATAATAATATATATATATATATATATATATATATATATATATATATATATATATATATATATATATATATATATATCAAATATTGAAGAAAATGCACAAACTTCAGTATATATATCAACAATCAAATAGAACTACCAACATGAAACTTTGTGTAATCTGCAGCCCCAGGAACAAGCGAGGTCTTGCTTGGGTTATATCTGGAGTATACCTGGAGAGGGGTCTCGGAGGTCAACGCCCCAGCACCCCGGTCTGAAACCAGGCCTCGTGGTGGATCAGGGTCAGATCAAGTAGGCTATTACTGTTGGCCGCAGGCAAGCCGACGCATGAACCATAGCCCGACTGATCACGTACTGACTTTAGGTGCCTGTCCAGTGTCTTCTTGAAGACAGCCAGGGGTCTATTGGTAATCCCCCTTATGTATGCTGGGAGGCAGTTGAATAGTCTTACTCCCCTGACATTTATTGTGTTGTCTCTTACTGTACTCCTGGCGCCCCTAGTTTTCATAGCGGTAATGTTGCATCTCCTGCCGAGTCTTTTGCTTTCTTTGGAAGTGATTTTTGTGTGCAAGTTTGGTACTAATCCCTCTAGGATTTTTCAAGTGTATATTATCATGTATCTTTCTCGCCTGTGTTCCAGGGAATACAAATCAAGGGAATTCAACCGTTCCCAGTAATTTAGGTGCCTTATCGTACTTATGTGTGCCATGAAAGTTCTTTGGACACTCTCCAGGTCAGCAATTTCGTCAGCCTTGAAGGGGGCAGTTAGTGTACAGCAGTATTCCAGCCTATAGAGAACAAGCAATTTGAAGAGAATCATCATGGGCTTGGCATCTCTAGTTTTGAAGGTTCTCATTATACATCCTATTATTTTTCTAGTAGATGAGGTAGATACATTGTTGAGGTCTTTGAAGGGGATATCCTCTGACATTATCACTCTCAGGTCCTTCACATTAGTTTTTCGCTCTATTGTGTAGGTATAATTTGTTTTATACTCTCTTAAAGTTTTAATTTCCTCAAGTTTTCCATATCTGAGTAGTTGAAATTTCTCTTCATTGAACTTCATATTGTTTTCTGCGGCCCATTTAAAGATTTGGTTGATGTCCGCCTGGAGTCCTGCAGTGTCTTCGATGGAGGACACTGTCATGGCAATTCTGGTGTTATCTGCAAAGGAAGACACTAAGCTATGGCTTACATTTCTGTCTAAGTCAGATACGAGGATGATGAACAGGATGGGAGTAAGTACTGTGCCTTGTGGAACAGAGGTTTTCTCTGTAGTCACCAGAGACTTTACTTTGTTTACTATTACTCTTTGTGTTCTATTTATTAGGAAGTTATAGATCAATGTACCAACTTTTCCTGAGATTCCTGTAGCACGTACTTTGTGTGCTATTGCACCATTGTTGCAGTTGTCGAAGGCTTTCGCAAAGTCTGTGTATATTACATCTGCATTTTGTTTTATCCTCTAAAGCATCCAGGACCTTGTCATAGTGGTTCAGTAGTTGGGACAGGCAGGAGTGACATGCTCTAAACCTGTGTTGCCCTGGGTTGTATAACTGATGGGTATTTAGGTGGTTGGCGATCTTGCTTCTCAGAACCCTTTCAAAGATTTTTATGATATGGAATGTTAGCACTATCGGTCTGTAGTTCTTTGCAATTACTTTACTGCCTCCTTTGTGGAGTTATTTTTAGTGAGTGTGGGATGACCCCTGTGTCCATGCTCCCTCTCCATAGAATGCTGAAGGCACGTGACAGGGGCTTCTTGCAGTTCTTGATGAGCACGGAGTTCCACAGGTCCAGGCCTGGGGCAGAGTGCTCGGGCATGTGATTAATTGCCTTTTCGATGTCTTGTGGTGTTAGGTTAATATCAGATATTTTTTAAATGACCAGAAAACGTCCTTCTTAGAAAAGTAACAGTTATGTATAACAGTTGGGAAACTAAAAGGAGTGTGTCAGATGGAGCTATCACCCCTGGTGATTTTGCTGTCTTGGAGGACAGTACTTGTAACAATACTGAAATGAAAGTCAGTGTACTAGATGAAGATAGGGGTCTTGCTACTGAGAAAACAAGTATAGACAAACTTATGCAAGTTCTGGAGTTACAAATTAGCAATACTACTGGAGATGGTTAAATTAGCAATGCTATTGGAGATGGTTAAATAAGGAATGATGCTACTGGGAATAGTGGTCATACATTACCAGTAAAAACTGGTGGAGGAACTGATGTTAATAGAGGGCCTGTAGTGGGCAACCACAAAACAAATAATGGCAAACAGAAATCAAATCTGTGCAAATTTTATACGTTGAGTATCTGCAGGCATGGAATATCTCAAAAAACAGGTGGGATGGGCAAAATGTGGGATATGCAAAATGCCTCACCCACATGGCAACAGGAGAATGCAACTTTTCCTGCAATTTATTTCACTGTGAAATGTGTGACTCGTCAGTCCATGAAAGACAAGGACAC
>WNWK01022774.1:0-31995 GCA_009830355.1 Cherax destructor
CATTGTACCATACGGTACATTGTACCATATGGTTCATTATACCATATGGTTCATTTTACCATGTGGTACATACCATATGGTACAGGGTACAGGGACCCTATTGGAAATAAGTCTGGCTTTTTTGGGTTATCCTAGGTTCTCCAAACATATGCTGCTATGTATGATAAATATATATAACTGTATTTGTGTATACCTGAATAAACTTACGACTCCACATGCACTTGAGTAAGTTTATTCAGGTGTACACAAATACAGTTACTGTGGACCCTTGGTTTTCGTTGAAAATTCTTTCCAGAATGCTGTTTGAGTGCCGTTACCGAATGAATTTCTTCCCATAAGGACAAATTTAAATTAGATTAGTCATTTCAGACCCCCTAAAATACTTACAAAAGCACTTACAAAAATACACTTACATAATTGTTCGAGTTTGGAGGTGAACGAAAACCGAGGGTCCACTGTACGTACATAGATTATCATACATAGCAGCATATGTGGAAAGCTCCTAGGATAAACCAAAAAAGTCAGGGTGACTTATTTCCAAAGGGATCCTTGTATCTATACCATATGGTACCCTGTACCATATGGTACCCTGTACCATATGGTGCCCTGTACTGCATGGTACCCTGTACTGCATGGTACCCTGTACTGCATGGTACCCTGTACCATTGTCAGTAGTGTTACTGATTCAGTAACACTACTGACAGCATACCATATGGTCAGTAAGTGATGTTGGTGGAAGGAGGCACTAGCTCAGACTGAGCAGTGAGTGTGGCTCTCAAGGCACACTGACGCAGCAGTTTCCAACACAAAGCGCTTCGTCATCCACCTATAGAAACATGTCCAGTCACTGTACATTTGTAAATATATAATAGAACATTACTAACATAAAACATTATTGCATATTTTTTTATTGTAAACAATTATTTTAAACAAAATAATGATGAAAATATTAGTGCGGTTGTGTTGAATACAACGGTACCATATAGTACCATATGGTACAATGTACCATATGGTGCCACGAGCATGCAGCATGCTGCACCAGCCCAATGCAACAGCATATGTGAAAGATCCTAGAATAACCCAAAAAGTCAGGGTGACTTATTTTCATTGGGATCCCTGTATCTGTACCATATGGTACCCTGTACCATAGTACAGGGTACCATATGGTACATTGTAGCATATGGCACATTGCACCATATGATACATTGTACCATATGATACATTGCACCATATACATTGTACCATATGGTACTATATGGTACCATTGTATTCAACACAATACTGCACTAATATTTTCATCATTATTTTGTTTACAATAAACTTGTAAACAAGTTTTGTAAGCAATATAATAATACCGCACTAATATTTTCATCATCATTTTGTTTACAATAAACTTGTAAACAAGTTTTGTAAACAATACAGTGGACCCCCGCCTAATGAGCACCCCGGAATTCGTACAATTATGTAAGTATAATATTGTAAGTGCTTGTGGAAGTGTATTTTTGGGGTCTGAAATAGACTAACCTACATGACATTATTTCTTAAGGAAGTAAATTCGTTCGGTAATGGCACTTGAGCAGGCTTCTGGAATGAATTTTGCTCGTTAGGCGGGGTCCACTGTATAATGATAAACAAATTAGTGCGGTTATTGTGTTGAATACAATGAGTGTACAGTTATACATTATACAGTGAACCCTCGGTTAGTGGCCGTTCCTGTTAACGGCCAACTCGGTTAGCGGCCGGTTTTACGGCTCCCGGTTAGCGGCCGTTATTCTGGTTAGCGGCCGTATTGGACGCGTCAACCCGCCGGCTGGGGCCGCTTGCGCTTCAGTTTGTTTGTGTCTCTCGGTACGTGAGGAAGCTTCTGCTCATTCATACAAACATTTCGCTTGTTTTCCATTGTTTTTTGCCAGTGCAACTGCGAAATAAATAACCATGGCTCCCAAGAAAGTTCCTAGTAAAGTTCCTGTGGCAAAGAGAGTGAGAAATACCATGGAATTTAAGAGAGAAGTGATTGAGAAATATGAGAGTGGTATGCGGGTGCTGGAACTTGCCAGGATGTTTGGGAAAATCAAATCAACAATTACAACCATCCTGTCAAAGAAAGAACAGATCAAGGAGGCTGATGTTGCCAAAGGAGTAAATGTGCTTACGAAACAAAGGTCACCAATAATGGAACAAATGGAAAAGTTATTATTATTGTGGATTAAAGAAAAACAAATAGTGGGAGACATTGTAGTGGAGTCTTATTTGTGTGAAGGCAAGGCGTTTGCATGAAGATCTTGTGAAGAAAACTCCTGGAACAAGTGCTGCTGGTAGTGAATTTAGGGCCAGCAAAGGCTGATTTGAGAGATTTAAGAAGCACAGTGGCATACACAGTGTTGTAAGGCATGGTGAGACTGGAAGTACAGACTGGTGTGGGTGGCATCCTGGGTTTTAGTGGACTGGTGTGGGTTGCATCCTGGGTATTAGTTGACTCATATGGGTGACATCCTGGGTGATAGTGGACTGATGTGGGTGGCATCCTCCCTATTTCCTCCTCCCTATCTTCCAGAAGCCAGCATTAGTCTTCAATAAAGGTATGTAATACTGATTTAATTGTTAAAAAAACTATTTTTTTGTGAATATTTTTGTCTGGAACGGATTAATTGTATTTACATTAATTCTTATGGGGAATATTAATTCGGTTAAAGGCCTAGCTCCTGGAATGGATTACGGCTGCTAAGGGAGGGTCCACTGTACATTATATTGGTCTCACAGGCCACAAAAGTTACTGGAAAAAAAAATATTAGAAAAGAAAAGAAAAAAGTAACAAAAATGTAAAATAAAAAAATGCGACTTTACGGAAATCGCTGATGTTGCCGCCACCCGGTCATTGAGGGTCAACTTCATGCTTCTATATCTCGGAAACTACTGATCGGAAGTTATTTTTTTTTGTTTCATTACCTTCACAAAATTATTATCTTTAATTCTGTAAGATTTTTTTTTTTTTTCAAAAATTCTTGGACACTGGCGCACCCCTTCCAAAAATGGCCTTGGACCCTGAAAGGGGTAAAGTGCTCCAGATCAATTATTATAAATTATTATTATTCTAAAAATAATCAATGCTATTTTTGCATTTGTACTTATGACGAGTGATCTAGGCATGTTTACCCTGATGTAAACATCTCTTGAGTGGCGGCCTGCCTGCTTCTCTTACCCCACTCATATAATATGGCATATATTGTTCATTTCAGAGTCTTTATTACAGTTCTAGGGTATTTATCATGTTTCTGATATCAATTTGGAATAAATGTAATAGATAGATAACCTTTATTTAGTACATTCATTACTTACTTCCCTACAATATATTGTAGGGAAATACTGCTTCCTTAACCTATTGAACCATGAACAATCATAAAACATATGAAAACATAGTAAAATATTGTACTATATAGTACTACATACATGTTATACATGTGAGTGAATGGTGGGCGGGCTGGCTGCCGGGTCAGAGGGAAGGTAGTAGGGACGCCGGGTGGCGGGACACTTAAATATGATTTGGTGGCTGGGAATTTGGCAGCCGGGAATTCGCAAATGTGTGAAGCCCGCGAAAGAGGAAAACGTGAATGTTGAGGGAGACCTGTAATCCATTCCAGACAAAAATATTCACAAAAAAAAATTAACAATTAAATCAGCCTTACATACCTTTATTGAAGACTAATGCTGGCTTCTGGAAGATAGGGAGGAGGAAAAAGGGAGGAGTTATTGTTTGAAAGGGGAATTTCCCTCCATAAGGACTTCAGGTAGCAAAGCCCTCTCTGGGGTTACTTCCCTTCTTTGGCTTTTAATGCCACTAGGACCAGCTTGAGAGTCACTCCACCAACTACACTCCCTGCATGCCTGCTACACTCGCCTTCCTGCTACACTCCTGCGTGCCTGTCACCCCTGCGTGCCGCTACACTCCCTGCGTGCTGCTACACTCCCTGCGTGCCTGCTACACTCCTGCGTCTCACACTCCCTGCGTGCCTGCTACACTCCCTGCGTGCCTGCTACACTCCCTGCGTGCCTGCTACACTCCCTGCATGCCTGCTACACTCCTTGCGTGCCTGCTACACTCCCTGCGTGCCTGCTACACTCCCTGCGTGCCTGCTACACTCCCTGCGTGCCTGCTACACTCCTTGCCTCTATGCCTGCCTGCCTTGAATTCTATCGTGTTTCTCACTTTATTTACCAAAGGAAATTTACTAAGAACTTTCTTTGGAGCCATTGTTACTTATTTTGCAGTTGCACTGAAAAAAACACCAAAAACAATGGAAAACAAGCGAAATGTTTGGATGAATGAGCAGAAGCTTCCTCACACACCGAGAGACACAGACAGACTGATGCGCAAGCGGCCCCAGCCAGCGGACGGACGCGTCCCATACGGATGATTACTGAAATAATGGCTGATAACCGGAAGCCGAAAAACCGGCCTATAATCGAGTTTGCTGATAACAGGAACGGCCTATAACCGGGATTTCCACTGTATATGAATCTACTTGAAGCATAGTGTTAAGATGACTGTCACTAAACTGCTGACAGTGCAGCAGTGGAGTGACACTTGATGATCGTGCACTGCTGCATGAAACCCTGGCTTTATTTGTTTTCACTGTTACACATAAACTTGTCTGTCTATCTGTCTAGCTATGTCTGCTTATCTGTCATTTTGTCTGCCTGTGTGTGTCTTTCAGTCTGCCTGTGTGTGTCTGTCTTTCTGTCTGCCTGTGTGTGTCTGTCTTTCTGTCTGCCTGTGTGTGTCTGTCTTTCTGTCTGCCTGTGTGTGTCTGTCTTTCTGTCTGCCTGTGTGTGTCTGTCTTTCTGTCTGCCTGTGTGTGTCTGTCTTTCTGTCTGCCTGTGTGTGTCTGTCTTTCTGTCTGCCTGTGTGTGTCTGTCTGTCTGTCTGTCTGTCTGTGCCTGTGTGTCTCAGTCTTTCTGTTTGCTTGTCTCTCATCTCAGAGAGTGGCTCTTGAACCAACAGGTATTACACACGATGCAGAGTCGTCACTTCTGATTCCTGAACAGTCATGCTTATTATGCATTATATTATCTACAAGCACAGTATAGCACTTTGTCTGGATTTTTTGGGTTATAATAGGTAATTTACACTATGTATAATTGTATTTATGTATGTGTTCCTGTGAGATAGATAGAAAGAGACAGAGATAGAGACAGAGAAAGAGATAGAGACAGAGATAGATACAGACAGACAGACGGAGAAAAAGACAGCCAATCAACCAGCCAGCCTCCCGAACACATATTACACATTTTAGAATTGTTTCTTTTTACTTAGGGCATAGGTTATAGGACATTCTGGCAGGATGATTCTACCAGTGGTACCAAAATTGAAAGGATGTTGCACAAATGCTGCACATGGATTATTATCGAGGTTTTAATATTTCCGTGACCAATTTGGCCACATCCACCTCACCTCAAAGCCACTAAACATGGGATCAATATCACTTTCCTCTTAAAAGGGGATTGTTAATATGACATCAGTGAATCCCAAGTGTTTACCATGCTGTTTGCTCTAGCTGGCGCTCAATTGAACTGGTGCTCCCACAAGGTACTAAGAGGTCCCAGATTCTTTTTAATACTGTGCACACTGAGTGTTAAGACCAATTCTATGCTGACCAGGCATCTCAGGCCAATCGTGCCAAATTTAAAGGCAGGAAAAATAAAGCGTAGATCTACATTTGGAGCGCTAGCAGTAAGAACGTAGATTTACGTATGGAAAGTTAATGGGTTAATTGTTCTGTTTCCTTGCTCTAGGATAATAATCTCAATAAAATCTTCTAGTTTAAGTTTTTGACTATATTATCACTGTTATCTGCTAGTGACCAGCCTAACAATCATCACTAGTGCTACCTGCTAGTGACCAGCCTAATGATCATCACTAGTGCTACCTGCTAATGACCAGCCTAATGATCATCACTAGTGTTACCTGCAAGTGACCAGCCTAACGATCATCACTAGTGATACCTGCTAGTGACCAGCCTAACAATCATCACTAGTGCTACCTGCTAGTGACCAGCCTAACAATCATCACTAGTGCTACATGCTAGTGACCAGCCTAACAATCATCACTAGTGCTACCTGCTAGTGACCAGCCTAACAATCATCACAAATGCTACCTGCTAGTGACCAGCCTAACAATCACCACTAGTACTACCTGCTAGTGACCAGCCTAACGATCATCACTAGTGCTACCTGCTAGTGACCAGCCTAACGATCATCACTAGTACTACCTGCTAGTGACCAGCCTAACAATCATCACTAGTGCTATCTGCCAGTGATCAGCCTAACGATCATCACTAGTGTTACCTGCTAGTGACCAGTCTAACAATCATCACTAGTGCTACCTGCTAGTGACCAGCCTAACAAATATCACTAGTGCTAACTGCTACTGACCAGCCTAACGATCATCACTAGTGCTACCTGCTAGTGAACAGCCTAAAAATCATCACTAGTGCTACCTGCTAGTGACCAGAATAAAAATCATCGGTAGTGCTACCTGCTAGAGACCAGCCAAACGATCATCACTAGTGTTACCTGCTAGTAACCACCCTAATGATCATCACTAGTGCTAACTGCTAGTGACCAGCATAACGATCATCACTAGTGCTACCTGCTAGTGACCAGCCTAACAATCATCACTAGTGCTACCTGCTAGTGACCAGCCTAACGATCATCACTAGTGTTACCTGCTAGTGACCAGCCTAACAATCAACTAGTGCTACCTGCTAGTGGCCAGCCTAACAATCATCACTAGTGCTACCTGCTAGTGACCAGCCTAACGATCTTCACTAGTGCTACCTGCTAGTGACCAGCCTAACAATCATCACTAGTGTTACCTGCCAGTGTTCAGCCTAACGATCATCACTAGTGTTACCTGCTAGTGACCAGCCTAATGATCATCACTAGTGCTACATGATAGTGACCAGCCTAACAATCATCACTAGTGCTACCTGCTAGTGACCAGCCTAACAATCATCACTAGTGCTACCTGCTAGTGACCAGCCTAACAATCATCACTAGTGCTACCTGCTAGTGACCAGCCTAAAAATCATCGCTAGTGCTACCTGCTAGTGACATGCCTAACGATCATCACTAGTGTTACCTGCTAGTAACCACCCTAATGATCATCACTAGTGCTACCTGCTAATGAACAGCCTAACAATCATCACTAGTTCTACCTGCTAGTGACCAGCCTACCGATCATCACTAGTGCTACCTGCTAGTGACCAGCCTAATGATCATCACTAGTGCTACCTGCTAGTGACCAGCCTAACGATCATTACTAGTGCTACCTGCTAGTGACCAGCCTAACAATCATCACTAGTGCTACCTGCTAGTGACCAGCCTAATGATCATCACTAGTGCTAGCTGCTAGTGACCAGCCTAACGATCATCACTAGTGCTACCTGCTAGTGACCAGCCTAACAATCATCACTAGTGCTACCTGCAAGTGACCAGCTTAAAAACCATCGCTAGTGCTACCTGCTAGTGACCAGCCTAACGATCATCACTAGTGCTACCTGCTAGTGACCAGCCTAACGATCATCACTAGTGCTACCTGCTAGTGACCAGCCTAACAATTATCACTAGTGCTACCTGCTAGTGACAAGCCTAACGATCATCACTAGTGTTACCTGCTAGTGACCAGTCTAACAATCATCACTAGTGCTACCTACTAGTGACCAGCCTAACAATTATCACTAGTGCCACCTGCTAGTGACCAGCCTAACGATCATCACTAGTGCTACCTGCTAGTGAACAACCTAAAAATCATCACTAGTGCTACCTGCTAGTGACCAGCCTAACAATCATCACTGGTGCTACCGGCTAGTGACCGACCAGCCTAAAAATCATCGGTAGTGCTACCTGCTAGTGACCAGCCTAACGATCATCACTAGTGTTACCTGCTAGTAACCACCCTAATGATCATCACTAGTGCTACCTGCTAGTGACCAGCCTAATGATCATCACTAGTGCTACCTGCTTGTGACCAGCCTAACGATCATCACTAGTGTTACCTGCTAGTGACCAGCCTAATGATCATCACTAGTGCTACCTGCTAGTGACCAACCTAACAATCATCACTAGTGCTACCTGCTAGTGACCAGCCTAACGATCATCACTAGTGCTACCTGCTAGTGACCAGCCTAATGATCATCACTAGTGCTACCTCATGACCAGCCTAACAATCATTACTAGTGTTGCCTGCTAGTGACCAGCCTAACAATCATCACTAGTGCTACCTGCTAGTAACCAACCTAACAATCATCACTAGTTGTTACGATCTTGGCCTGTGGGCCACTTTGATCGTGCTTCTCGTAACAAACGTGTAGTAAGATGAAGGATATCATAAGGTTTCTTTCCACACAAGGCGAATAAGTTCTATAATGCTTTATCTAGATTTTATTCAGTAAATACTAAGCTTCTAGGAGTACTTAGTAAATTAAATATTTAATAAAAGCACTTACATATAAGTGAGACATGAATAATTCAGATAAACCTTTCTTCCCACACTTAATTATATATATATGTACAGACACTATAATATCATAATCCACTAACACAAAATGGCACTGAGATCCTTAGTGCGGTGAATTAAGTACAGCAAGAGGTTCGTTTACTACCTCATTAACTATATATATCACTTCAATACAGCAGAAACTGGTAAGAAATGCTTTATCGATTAGAGCTCAGAGGGCATACAATGCTAACTTGGTCTCTGCCCAATTGCTTCACTGAGGGGATGACTATACAAGCGTAATCCGTAAAGTATTTCCAACATGGAAGTAATGCAACAACTAGCTTCCAATCAAAGAAATCCAGTTACAAAGGTTCTCCTGGAGTTCTGTAGGAATAAACTAAGAGAGCTCCAAGCTGGTGCTTCTTCTCCTAGAGGTGAGAATGAACTACCATGAGCAAAACTCCCTGGCTCGACGTCACCTCGGAACAAGCGAGAGTTTGCGAGGTACAAACGACCACTAGGTAATATAAGAATACTAAACACTGCAGGTTTATAAAACATCCTACCTAACAAATAAATAATTCATGGCCAGATAATATTATAAAGCAAGGAAACTTTATTTTAGCTATTAATAAAGAAACCAATAATATAATATTACATGAAAAAGCCGAAATTACCACATTGACTAAATGACCCTTCTTAAATTATGACCAAAGGGCGTAACACTAGTGACCAGCCTAACAATCATCACTAATAACAAATAAAGGCACACTACCGTGACTGGAACAATACACACACAACCTGCACATATAAAAAAGATAGGAGCTTACGATGACGTTTCGGTCCGACTTGGACCATTTACAAAGTCACAATAACACAAAGGACAGGTAGAAGGGGTATTTATAGGCAGGCAGACAGGGGAGGGCACAAGAAAGTGGTGGAGGGGTAATAATGGAGGTAGTAGTGGTAGTATTAGTAGTAGTAGTAGTGGAGTCAGTCATATTCTAGGAAAGGAGCACTGCAATGAAGCTGGCAGCCCACATAGGGTAAGGACAAGAAAACAGAGGGGGGGAAATGAAAATAAAATAAAGGACAAATGCAAGGCAAAAGAAAAGAAAGAAAACCTAGAAGAGAAAGGAGAAAGAGAAGGGGGAAGAGATAGAAGGGGAAGGAGTCAGGTTAAGTCACGGTTGTTCTGAAGCTTGGTTTTGGTCTTTCCTTTGCCACTTCACCTACCCCTCACGCTGGTATTGACATGATTAACTCTTTTGATTCTTTTCGCCAGTCTCGCTCTCATAACAATAATCTTCCTGATTTATCCACTTTTCGTGGCTCTCTCCTTCCTGCTCTTGATAGCCTGATTTCTAAGAACCATCACCTTCGTCGCCACTGTCAACTTGCCCTTTCTTCTCTTAAATCAAACGCTAACATTGTCATACTCTCTTCTGACAAAAATAATTTGGTAGTATCCTTGATCGAGAGGATTACCTCTATAAAGCCGATGTCTTGCTCTCTAACTCACGTACACACACTCCTCTCGTTTCCAACGCTCTTTGATCGCATCAAGAGAACTTTCAACAAGAAACTTAAGACTCTCTCCGACCTCTGTCCTTCTGACTTTAACCTTGTTCAACGTTTTTGTGTCATCTGTCCCTCTCTGCCCCATTTCTATGGCCTTCCCAAAACTCACAAACCTGATATTCCTCTGCGTCCCATCATATCTTCTAGAGGTTCTGTCTCTTATTCTCTTGCTTCTTGGCTAGCCAAAACCCTCACTCCCTTCCTTGGTACTTTTTCTCCTGCCCACCTTCGTCACTCTCAAGACTTCATCGAACGGGTTCACTCTCTCCCGACCTGTAAGATGCTTAGTCTTGATGTCGAGTCCCTCTTCACTAATGTCCCTCTGGATGATGTCCTTAATTTTCTTAGAGAGAAGGCCAATGAAGGGTTACTTCATTTCCCTATACCTATTGATATCTTTCTTGATCTTATCCGCCTTTGTGTGGACTCTGATTCCTTTTCTTTTCAAGGTAAATATTATTCTCAAACCTTGGTGTCGCCATGGGCTCTCCTCTATCTTCTGTTCTTGCTAGTCTTTACATGGAATACTTCGAGACTGTTCTTCTTCCCACTATTGATGTACGTCCTTCACTTTAGCTCCACTATGTAGATGACATCTTTGCTCTTTGGCCTCATGACTAGTCTCTTCCAACCATTTCTTGATGCTCTTAATAATCTTGCCCCTTCCATTAAGTTTAAAGCTGATTGGGAATCTAATTCTTTGCTTCCTTTCCTTGATGTTCATGTCCACCGCTCAGTTACAGGTTTTGCCTTTTCCGTGTACCACAAGCCTATGCACAGTGGCATGTACATTCACTACTTTTCTTATCATGCCTCCTCTGTCAAGAAAAGTGTTCTTATCTCCCTCTTTCTCCGTGCTCTTGGTATTTGTGATCCTCAGTTCCTTGAAGCAGAAATTTCCACTCTTCATAATTCATTTTCCCGCCTTGGCTACCCTTCTCATTTCATAGACTCTGCTTTCTCTCGTGCCAAACAGACTTTCTTCTCTCCTAAACCCTCTACTCCTGGGAACTCTCCTGTCCTCTGCCTTCCCTACATCTCTGGTCTCTCTAATCTCAACAACTCTCTCCATTCCTTAGACATCAAACTTACCTGTTTCCAGACTAACACTCTTCGCACTAATCTAGTTCATACCTCCCCTCCCTCTATAGATTCTCCTGGTGTCTACTCTATTTCTTGCTCCTCATGTCCTCTTCAGTACTTTGGAGAAACTGGCCGATCTCTTTCTGACAGACTTAGGGAGCACAAAAATAGTGTTATGCTTGCCGACATTAATAATGCTCTTTTCTGTCATGTCAGAGATCACAGTCATCCTATTGATTGGTCTTCTGCTAAAACTGTCTACCATACATCCAACTTTCACAGTCGCTGTCTGGTTGAATCCTCCCTTATACACAACTTTCCCTGTATGAATCTTAGCCCTGGCTTTGTCTCTGTAGATGCTTTCCTCTCCCATTACATTGTTAAATGCTTCAAACTTCAGAACACCCGTGACTTAACCTGATTCCTTCCCCTTCTATCTCTTCCCCCTTCTCCTCTTTCTCCTTTCTCTTCTGGGTTTTGTTTCTTTTCTTTTGCCTTGTATTTGTCCTTCTTTATTTTATTTTCATTTTTCCCCCTCTGTTTTATTGTCCTTACCCTATGCGTGCCGCCAGCTTCATTGCAGTGCTCCTTTCCTAGAATATGACTAACTCCACTACTACTACTACCACTACTACCTCCATTATTACCCCTCCACCACTTTCTTGTGCCCTCCCCTGTCTGCCTGCCTATAAATACCCCTTCTACCTGTCCTTTGTGTTAGTGTGACTTTGTAAATGGTCCAAGTCGGACCGAAACGTTGTTGTAAGCTCCTCTCTTTTTTACATGTGCGGGTTGTTGTTTGAATCATCACTAATGCTACCTGCTAGTAACCAGCCTAACAATCATCAGTGTTATCTACTAGTAACCAGGCTAACAATTTTTATTAGGGGGATTAATAGATTTATTATAGGTAGTGACGAAATGAAGGAATTCGGCAAAAAATGTTTCCGCCTGTTTATCAAAAACATGTCTGTATCATAGGTTTATAGAGTCTGGCATGCCCACTGGGGTTCTGAAAGGCCACGGTATCATGACCGTGCGAAGGTAGCATAATCATTAGTCTTTTAACCCTTTGTCTGTCGGAGGCTCCATTTTGAAACGGTCATTCTATGTCACTAAATTTTGGAAAAAAAAAAAAAAATTCTTATGAAATGATAAGAGAATCTTTTCCTGATGGAAATGACACCAAAAGTACGAAATTTGATGGAAAATTTACGGAATTATGCTTTTGCAAATTTAGCAATGTCGGCGATATATACGCATCAGCGATTTTGCCGACTTTGAGCCCTATTTTCGGCCAATTCCATTGTTACAGTCGACCAAACTCATAGCTATTTCTTTAGAACTCCATTTGTTCTATCGATTGAGTACAAAAAAAACACCAATTTACCGATGTCAACTACCCAATAAAGTGGTCAGAAATTGGCAATTTGGCCAATTTCATGCAAAATAAAAACGATGTAAATTTCAAAATAGGGTCCAGAATAAACAATGCAGACATTTCTGGCACAAAAATAAGATGTTATCTGTTCATTAGTCATGTCTCTAGGCCCCACTTATATTACTCTTGCTTTCTATTTTGATTTTTTATTCACACAAAAAAATAGAAGATTTACTGTTATGCAGTCTATTGCATTATTGTAAAAATGGTATAAATAATATCAGTGCACTTGTGAAAGAATATTTGACTCGCCAATTTATGTGTATTGGACGCGTGGCGTGATTTGTTTACTGTTGAACATTGGCAAAAATCGAACATTTCCGCTACTGTGAGCTCAATTTCAAGGTCGTTTTCATCATGAAACTAATCAAAATCATTTCTATTCCTCTAATATGTTTTCCATTCTATCAAATGAGACCACGAAAAAGAGAACACAAATATAAATACTATACGAAAATACACCTCAAAGTCGGCGCTTTAATCCAAAAACACGGTCTGAGTTTTTTTTTTTCTCATTATGCACTGCGTGCTGCAGGATTTTTTTTATACAGCGCACACTGACCACACAGACCCATTCTCTCATATGTGGGCCTACCAGCTTTCTCCCATTTGATTTGAAGCCGCTAGAATTTTTGAGTATATATACGTCCAAAACACTGGCTCGTAAGACGTATATATATATATACGACCAAAATAGTCAAAGGGTTAATTGAAGGCTGGTATGAATGGTTGAACGAGAAATTAGCAGACTCAAATTTTGAAAATTGATTTTAACTTTTAATTGAGAGGGCTTAAATGAGCAAGAGGGATGATAAGACCCTATAAAGTTTGTAGATTAAAGTAATTAAGAGATAGTAAGGTTTACTATTAGAAAGATGTTTAGTTGAGGCAACCAAGATATAAGTTTCTTTGTTGGAATAAAAAATATTTGAGTTTATGGTCCTTTTCTAGGATTTTAGAATACTACAGTGGTCCCTTGACTTTCAGTGATTCCGACTATCGGTGATTTCGAGTTTCGAGCGCTTTTTTTCAGTCAATATTTCCCTCGCTAACCAGTCATTCCCTCAACTATCGGTCCGTACCAGACCTGTCCACCTGCCCGCTCTTGCGCACCTCGCTGCACAGGACGCCAGTCAAGTGTTGTTTACCATTGAGAGAACATTACCCAGCGCACTCTTTCAAACATTTCACAATAAATTTATTCTGTTTATTGCTGGTTTAGTGATTTTCACTGTCAAATAAATCACCATGGGTCCAAAGAAGCTTCCTAGTGGCACCCCTGTGGTAAAGAAAGTGAGGAACACCATCGAACTGAAGAAGAGGAAATTGATTCACAGGAGGAGGAAGATGGACTGAATGAGGTGCCTTCTTCAGAGATTAAGGAAATTTGTTCTATGTGGAATAAAGTGCAGGAATTTGTTGAAAAATACCACCCTGAGCAAGCAGAAATAAGCCATCTCTGCAACCAGTTCAGTGACAGAGCCATGTTGCACTTCAGGAAAATGTTAAAGAGGCACCAGAAACAGAGCACTCTTGACAGTTATTTTTCGAGGCAGTGGTCCAGTGACTCTCAAGCTGGTCCTAGTGGCATTAAAAGACCAAGAAGGGAAGTAACCCCAGATAGAGCTTTGATACCTGAAGTCCTTATGGAGGGGGATTCCCCTTCCAAACACTAACCCCTCCCCCTGTCCTCCTCCCTATCTTCCAGATGCCAGTAACTCTCTTCAATAAAGGTAAGTAAATGTTATTTTAAACGTTTAATTATAAATTTATTACTTTATATATGTACAGTCAACCCCCGGTTATCGCCGGTAATCCGTTCCAGAGAGCCCGTCGATCACTGGTTTGGTCGAACTCCGATTCTATTTTCCCCATAAGTAATAATGGAAATAAAATTAATCTGTTCCAGACATCCAAAAGTATTAAAATAAAATATTTTTTAGAACTTTTTGACATTAAATTACACACAATTTTATGACAAAGAAATAATAGTACAATAATATGTCACTTACATTTATTGAAGAGTTGTTGATGTGTGCAAGACGGGAGGAGGGAAGGATAGAGTAGTATGCTAGTGTTTGGAAGGGGAATCCCTTCCATTAACACTGCAGGTGGCAAGTTCTTTTCTGGGGTTACGGGTTCTGAATCTACCTGTGATGCTACACTCCCTATGAATGCTACACTCTGCAGAATGCTACACTCCTGCATGAATGCTGAGCACACCCTGCATGATGCTACACTCCAGAATGCTACACTGCATGAATGCACCTACTGCATGAATGCTACACTCCTGCATGAATGCACACTCTGCATGAATGCTCACTCGCATGAATGCTACACTCCTGCATAAGCTACACTCCTGCATGAATGCTACTCCTGCATGAATGCTACACTCGCATGAATGCTACACTCCCTGCATGAATGCTACACCTGCATGAATCTCACCCTGCATGAATGCTACACTCCCTGCATGAATGCTACACTCCCTGCATGAATGCTACACTCCCTGCATAATGCTACACTCCTGCATGAATGCTACCTCCCTGCATGAATGCTACACTCCTGCATGAATGCTACATCCCTGCATGAATGCTACACTCCTGCATGAATGCTACCTCCATGAATGCTCACTCCCTGCATGAATGCTACACTCCCTGCATGAATGCTACACTCCCTGCATGAATGCTACACCCCTGCATGAATGCTACACTCCCTGCATAATGCACACTCATGAATGCTCACCCCTCCATGAATGCTACACCCCTCCATGAATGCTTCACCCCTCCATGAATGCTACACTCCCTCCATGATCACCCCCTCCATGAATGCTACACTCCCTCCATGATGCTACACTCCCTCCATGAATGCTACACTCCCTCCATGAATGCTACACTCCTCCATGAATGCTACACTCCTCATGAATGCTACACTCCTCCATGAATGCTACACTCCTCCATGAATGCTCCCTCCTCATGCAATGCTACACTCCTCCATGAATGCTTCACTCACTGCATCCCTGCTTCACTCCCTGCATGAATGCTACACTCCCTGCATGAGCTACACTCCTGCATGAATGCTACACTCCCTGCATGAATTCTACACTCCTGCATGAATGCTACACTCCCTGCATGAATGCTACACTCCTGCATGAATGCTACACTCCAGGCATGAATGCTACACTCCCCGAATGCTACACTCCCTGCATGAATGCTACACTCCCTGCATGAATGATACACTCCCTGCATGAATGCTACACTCCCTGCATGAATGAACTCCCTGCATGAATGCTACTCCCTGCATGAATGCTTCACTCCTGCTACACTCTTTACCACAGGCTTGGCACTAGGAGCTTTCTTGGGGCCCATTGTGGCTTATTTAGCAGTTGCAAGCACTAAAAACAGTGGAATAATGACAATATACTGGTATGAATGCGTGGGTGGTGGTCACTCCGCTTGTAAACAATAGCACTGACGCTCCGTGGAGTGCCCGGGCCCAGCTGGGCCACGCGTACGTGTCCGGGACGAATAGCCAACTCTCCAACTCCGAGCGGCTTGTCTAATACCTATCCAAAATTCTAATTAAAAAACCTGTCTAACACCGATTTGGACGACCTCCGACGCCGTCTATCACCAGGGGTTGACTGTATTTATAATTAATTGTCTTGTTTATGTAAAATTATAGTTAATCTTCACAAAATTAATTTTTTGTGAATATTTTGGTGTCTGAACGGATTAATTGTACAGTACCCTGAACGAAATCGTAAATATGTAAAGTATATAAGTCTGGAAGTTATTTTGGGTCTGATGATAGCTCGGAATTATTTCTAAGGTAAATTCGTCGAACTTGGCAGTTCGGGAATGAAGTTTTTACGTCACTGTTTACATTATTTCTTATGGAAATAAGGTTCACTTCAGTATTTCGAGTTAGGTCTAGTTCCTGGAACGGATTATGACCGAAAGTCGAGGGACCACTGTAAATTACTTTAGGGATAACAGCATAATTTTTTTTGAGAGTTCCAATAGACAAAAGAGTTTGCAACCTCGATGTTTAATTAAAAATTTCTTTGTGATGCAGCAGTTACAGAAGAAGGTCTGTTTGACCTTTAAATTTTTACATGATTTGAGTTCAGACCAGCGTCAGCCAGATTGATTTCTATCTTCTAGAGAGATTAGAAGTGTTTTAGTATGAAAGGATTAAATATGTACAGTGGACCCTCGGTAATCGAACACTCCAAACTCGCCCTATTATGTAAGTTTATTATTGTAAGTGCTTTTATAAGTGTATTTTTGTGGGTCTAAAAGGACTAATCTAATTTACATTATTTCTTATAGGAATAAATTCGTTTGGTAACAGCACTTGAACAGCATTCTGGAATGAAGAATGTTAGATTTCCGAGGGTCCACTGTAATTAGAATACATAGTTTAAAAAAAAAGTTATAAACATTTTATAAGTTTACGATATGATGTGATTGTTCTTGGGGGGGGTGTGGAGTATTGTATTCAGGAAAAAAGCAAGGACTTCATATTTAATTTCCAAAATTAATATTTTTTAAACTATTTTCTGACTAGTTTCTTGTGGGTCAAAGTGGTCTTGAGAGGCGTTAATAATTTTAACTACAACAATTAAGGTCAGGAGAAGATATGAGATTATAAAGATAGTAAGAAGAGAAGAAGGATTTGAGTAAATAGTGGAAGTCAACTGGTAGATGGGGTTAATCTTATTGTCTAGGAGTAGGAATACAGTGGACCCCGAGTTTCAGAAAATTTCACTCCTGAAGTCTGCTCAAGTGCCATTACCGAACGAATTTACTCCTTAAGGAAAAATTTCACGTAGGTTAGTCTATTTCAGACCCCCAAAAATACACTTCCACAAGAACTTACAAAATTATACTTACATAATTGCACGATTTCCGGGGTATTCGTTAACCGAGGGTCCACTGTACTGAGGAGTTGTAAAATTTAGATGTGAATAATATAGGATCTAGTAAAATAAAAAGTAAGGTGAAAAATATGGAGAAAATTATTATTAGGCTAAACCTTAGGCATATTTTGAAAGATTCGTTGGATGCAAGGGAGGATACATAGATAAAAAGAATTAGTATACCTCCTAAGAAGATTAAGAATAGAATATATGAAAACCAGAATGATGGATTAAATAATCCTGATAAGATACAGATTAGAATTGTTTGTACTAAAAGCGTCAACCCTATGGAAAGGGGGTGACTTAAAGTTGTGAATAGGATAGCTATTCTGATCATAGAGGGAATAATAAAATACAGGATGTTATAAATGGATATAAAGTTTTAAGAAAGGAGTTCATCGTTGGTTTACAAGACCAAAATTTTGGTTAAACTATTAAAACTTGATATGGATTTAAATAGTTTAAGAGAAAAATTTTGGTTTGTGGGACCAAAGATATAGGTTTTATTTTAAATCATGTTATGAGGCGTGTATTTTCATACAGCGAGGTTAGTATTTTTATTATTATTATCATTAACGTTAGTCTTTGTCAGGGTTAGTTTAATCAGGTTAAATTCTGGTCTGGCGTATGTAATCAAATGGGAAATTTTTTCATTGAGTTCGTCTTCTGTTGTGGCGACTTTAATTTGTGATTAGATTAGGATTTTATTTTTAGGGGTAGTCTTGTTTATTTCTTCTATGGTTATGTATTATAGGGGAGATTACATGGATGGGGACAAGAGGTATAATCGCTTTATCTGTCCAGAGTGCGCTGGTGTTTGGTGTCTTTTTATAATGTCCCTAAAATATGACAAGAGATTGTCATTGTACAAGTTGCCGACACAGATTGCAACATCTTTGTCAGGGTGATGTTCCTCTACAAATGAATGCACCTCACTCCACTTTGCACATATGTCCTTAGTCTTTGAAGAAGGCACCTTACATCTCTCTTCCTCCTTCATTGAGAGTCACTGCCACAAGTGTGCAGTGACTCTCAAGCTGGTCCTAGTGGCAGTAAAAGACAAAGAAGGGAAGTGACCTCAGATGAGGACTTGGTACCTAGAGTCCTTATGGAGGATTCCCTTTCCAAAGAATAGCCTCTCCCTCCTCCATGTCTTCCATCCAGCAACATAAATCTTCAATAAAGGTAAGTATCATGTTCAATGTTCATTCTTTTGTGCATGTAAATCTATCTTTAAGGCCCCCCAAAAAAATTTTTTAATACTTCTGGGTGTCTGGAACGGATTAATTTAATTTAAATTATTTCTTATGGGGAAAATGGTTTTCGTTTTCGTCAATTTTGGTTTTAGTCGATCCCTCTGGAACGGATTAAACACGAAAACCAAGGGACCACTGTAATTATAGTTAATATAAAAGGAGTTTTTTTTATGGGTTGTAATTGTATTTCTGATTTTTATATAACTTATATACTTTAAATTAGAATGTTGCATGGAAGCTGCAATGGTCGTGGTTGCCTGTAAGTGAATATATTTTTAGAAGAGGAGCTCTTCATTTTACAATGAAAATGTAATGTGTTAATACACCATAAAAAAGAGTAGGGAACGGAATTTAACCCCTCAGGAATAAAATTAGAAGCTTTTTCCTTGGCATTTTTCTCTTTGACGGGAAAAAAATTTCAGTTCAATCATTAACGGTGATAAGCCTGATTTTGGCTTCCATCAGGGAAATTAGAGGTATCCACCAAAGTTTAGGCCGAAACTAAATGCAATTTTCGTTTTCTATTTTGAAAAAGGTTTAAAACACTTCATGAGTGCAAATCATATGTCATGGTTGACTATAATTCCAGTTAGATCATTCTAAGGCTCCTTTGTGTCATTCTTAATATATATCCACTAGAAGAACAAGAAGAAAATAGTCCTGAGAAGCTTCAAGAAAAAATAATTGTGAAAGGCATCACAGTGGTATCTACTAGTAACCAGCCTAACAATCATCAGTTATCTACTAGTAACCAGCATAAGAATCATCAGTTATCTACTAGTAACCAGCATAACAATCATCAGTGTTATCTACTAGTAACCAGCCTAACAATAATCAGTGTTATCTACTAGTAACCAGACATTCGCGTCCAGCTCTGGTGGTGAGTGGACGTGGTGGCTCTACCCTAGCGGCGGCATAGTGAGACTTGTTTTCAAACAAGATGACTGCCACCTATCGATGACGAGTCAATACTGTATGTATTGAGCTACTGCAGGGAACGATTCTACCGGCGAATGCTGTCCTATTGACAGCTATTCTCCGTGACATCTATGGCGTATCTTACGAGGACCTTTATGGAGTGGCCATGAATGGGATACGACGAGTCTTTGTGAAATTTGCAAGCACTGAGGTGTATCGACGTGTGGTGGATGTCTACCAGGACAAGAAGATGGTGGTCAACATGGGAGTCGAGGTTTGTCTACGGGACGTCTCGACAGTATACAAGTGGGTAAAACTTCATAATATTCCATTTGAGGCGTGCCCTGACGATATGCGTGTCATTCATGCTATAAATATAGGAAGATGGGCGCAGGGGCCATACGCTGGTTTGTTGGAAGGGTCATACTCAGTAAAAATGAGTTTGAGGAAACCCATACCGTCTTACGTGCTAATGGAATGTTTTCGCACACAGATTTATGTTCATTACCAGGGGCAAGTGAAAACTTGCAGGTTGTGTGGACAATCTGGACATTATGCAGCCGTTTGTGAGAGACATAAGGAAGTGGCGAGGAACAATGAAGAGACAGCGAAGAGACTGGCAGATAATGAGCATGGGACGGAAGGAGCTGTTGAGGAACCTGCAAGTGTGCAGGATGTTGGCTTGGAAGTCTCCCAATGGAGTGAGAAGGTGGACAAAGAGGAAGAGAGGGTTGACAGTGAGTTGACGGGTGGTGAAGACGTGGCTAATGACATGGAACATGAGAGTGGGGTAAGTGAGGGTATTGATGAAGCAATACTGAGAGACTTGGGTGAGATTATTGGTGGTGAGGATTTAGATTTGGTGCAGAGCAACATTGGAGACAGGCTGATAGACAGGGTGCATCTGCCTATTGACGAGACAGCGAGTGGGGGAGAAGAGGCAACGGAGGTGAGGGTTGAAGTTTAGATACATCAACAGTGTGAGGAAGAGGGAGTAGAGATGGATAAGAGTGAATCTAGGAAGAGATCAGGGGAAGAGGCAGAAAATGACATCATAACACCGGGACAGCGCCCGGGGAAAAAGGCGTGGACAGAAGTGGTGAAGGGTAAAGGGGGGTGAGGGAGAGGAGTAGTACTGGAGTGTCAGCAACAGCAGTTGGAAAGAAAAAGGGTGGTTTACAGGCTGTAAGGAATGGTAAAGGTGAAGGTACACTGCCGCAACAGAAGGGAAAACCTATGTCTCTACTTTCAAGTGTATTAGCATGAATATGAATGGCCTTTGTCAGGAGGTTAAAAGGAAATGGGTCGAGGTTACGCTAAGTAGGCTTCATGTAGACATTTTTCAGGAACATAATTTTAGGAGTGGGGAGGAGTTGGCTTTAAAGGGTTATAGGTTATTTGTGGGTAGGACGGATTTATTAAAAGGGGGAGTGGGTGTGGGTGTGAGGGAGGGGTGTCCTTTTACTTTAGGCTCATGGGAGGTGGGGGGAGGGGTAGGGTTGTTAGGGTGGATGGTAGGTGGGGTGTAGTGCAAGTTTGTTTCCTGGGGGTTTATATGCCAGCGGTGCACAGTTTAAAAGTAAAGGAGGATTTTGTGAGGTCAGAATTGACCGGGGATTACCTCAAGTAACCGTAATTGGGGGAGACTGGAATAGTGTCATACTTGTAAAGGATGTGGAGCCGAGGGGTTCAACGCCAGTATTAAAAATACTGAGGGAGGTATTTAATGCGGTGGGTGTGGTGGACGTGGTATGTGGGAATGAATTAGTGGAATATACATATAGTAGGGGTGCACATGCAGCGAGGTTGGATAGAATATATGTTACGAAAGCGGTGGTAGTGGAGAAGGTGGAGTGTGTTGACGTGGGTTTCTCTGATCATAAAGGTGTGTTAGCACAACTGGGATGGGAGGGTGCGGTGCGGGTATATTGGAGTTATTGGAAGTTAAATGTTAGTTTGCTGAGTAGGTTAGGAGGGGAGATGAATTTTGAGGGTTGGTGGAGTGGGGTGTGGGGAGGGGGCAGGGGTATTATGGGGGTTGCGAGGTGGTGGAATGATATGGGGAAACCAGCAATTAAGGATTTTTCTATGCGACTGGGCAGGGAAGATGCATGATTTAGGTTTGGGTATCAAAGGTATTTGGAGAGTTTGTTGCAGGGTCTAGGGGGAGTGGGGGGCTGGTAGGGGTGAGGAAAGGGAAGGGGTGAGGGCGGCTTTGCAGGAGTTACAGAATGAGAGGTTTCAGGCGCTGAGGTTGAGAAGTGGTATGGAAGAGGTATTATGGGGAGATAAAGTGTCGGCAGTTGTGCTGAGAAGGTTTAGGAAATGAAGGGAGGTAATGATGATTGGTGCAATTGAGGTAGATGAGGGTATGGGGGGGTATGATGTTGGGAATGTGTTAAAAACCACAGAAGCAATGGGAGGGTATGGGGAAGTGTGGTTTGGGAAAAAATATGAGGAAACGGAGGAATTGAAAGGGGATGAAGAGGGAATTTTGGGACATATTATTGAGAGAGTGACAGAGGAGGAAAGGGAAGAGTTAGAGGGAGTTATAATGGAGGAGGAAGTGTGGGAGGCAGTTAAAGGCCTCAGGATGGGGAAAACACCTGGGATAGATGGGTTACCTGGGGAGTTATATGTTCAGTTTTGGGATGTGTTGAGAGATGTGTTGGTGAAAGTGTTTAATGATATGAAGGGGGAAGGGGTAATGGAGGAAATGGTAAGGACGGGGGTGGGGGTATTGGTGCCAAAGAGGGAGGGTGCGAGAAGTTTTCATGATTATAGGGTAATAATGTTGATGAGTACAGATTATAAGATTTTTGCAAAGATTTTGGCAAACAGGTTGAGGAGGAGAATTGGGATTTGGTTACACGGGGGACAATATGGTACACCGGGTAGGAGTATGAGACATGGGCACAGAAGGATTAAGGGTTTTATTGAGGAATGTACTGATGGAGGGGTGTTAGGTCTGGATTGGGCTACGGCGTATGATAGGGTTAATAGGAAGGTATTATTTGATGTCATGATGCACATGGGTTTTGGGGGTGAGGTGGTGGGTTGGGTAAAGCAATTGTATGAGAATGCGGTAATGAGGATTCAGATAAATGGACGGTTAGGGTGGGAAATTAGGATGGAAAAGGGTATACGTCAGGGTTGTCCATTGTCTCAATTAATATTTGCTATTTTACAGGACCCATTTTATAGGTTAGTTGAGAAGGGGGAAGGGGCACAGGGGGAGGGGACGCGTGTAGGGGCAGAGGTCATAGGTTATGTTGATGACACAAATCTGTTAGTTACATCTGTAGAAAGTCTGAGGTGGGTAGGTGAGATAGTGGTGAGGTTTAGTATGTTAACAGGTATGGAAGTGAATAAACATAAGTCCTTGTTGCTAGAGGTGGGAGGGTGGGTGGGGGGAACGTTGGGGGAGAGAGAGGGTTGGTCATGTGTTCGTGTTTTGAAGTTTGTGGTATAATTTTTAGTAATGATTTAGGGAGGGCCAGGGAGGAGAATTCGAAGGGGGTAGTGGATAGGGCTTTAGGCAGGATGAGGGGTTGGGGTTCCAAGGAAGTTACTTTATTGCAAAGGGTGGTAGTGATTAATGTACTGATTTATAGTAAACTTTGGTTCAGAGTGGGAGTGTTTCCTCTAGTTGAGGAAGACGTGCATAGACTGGAAAAAGGTGTTTTGAGTTTTATATGGGGGAGGGGTAGGCATTGGTTAAGTAGGGAGGTGGTAGAAACGAGAGTGAAGTGGGGAGGTTTGGGTTTGGTTCCTTTGAGAAGGCGCCTGAGAAGTGTTTTTCTGAAGCAAGAGTTTTTGCTGATGGAAGGTAGGGGGGGTAGGAAAATAGGGGGGTTAATGAAGGAAGTGAGGAAATGGTGGAGGGGTAAAGAGCTAGTTGAGTGCGAGAAAGTTATTAGGTTTCTGTTAGTGGTACGTGAACCTGCTAAGGTTAAGTTACGTAGGTTGGATAGGATTAGTAGTAATGAGATGGTGTTGCAAGGGGAGGCATTGTTTCCCTTATATGGGTGGAAAAGTATTTGGGGTTGGTTGAACAAAGTCAAGGTGGCTGCGAGAGTTAGGGAATTGGGTTATAGGTTTTTGCACGGCATATTGGCTACGAGGGGGCAACTGTTTATTATGTGGTTTGCAAGAGATGGGGTTTGTCCGAAGTGTGGGGAATATGAGACGGCATTTCATGCGGTGTATTTTTGTAGAAGCCTGGAGTTGGTAACATTATGGTTGCACAGGGTATTGGGATGGATAGGGGGGGGGAAAGTATTGGTGTTACGTGCTCTGAGTTTAGAGCTGAGTGAATTTCAGGAAGGCGTACGTAGGGCTATAACATACATTATGTTAGATTATTTGTATAATATATGGTGCACGAGAGAGGTGGAAGGTGTAGTGATGGTCAAGGTTATAGCTGTGGTATTTGTTAAAACGAAATATAGGAATGAAGTAATTTACGGTAGAAGTTGGAGACAGAGTTTTCCGGAGGTTTACAGAGATATGACAGTGGGTGGGTTACGTAGGTTGGGGAGGGATGGGTAGGGGGGGAGTGTTAGTTTTCGAGGAAAGTTAGGGGGAGGGACGTCTTAGTGGGGTAGAGGTTGTGTGGATGGAGGTGGGTTAATGTGATGAGGGGGGTTGTGATAGTGGTTGGGTTTTGAGTGTGGGTTTTAAGGGGTATGGGGGCATAGGTTACCTGAGGTTGTGGCAGTGTTTCCTTTGGTTTGATGGTGGTTAATGATGTTTAACAGCCTTTGTATAACTTATGTTATTTTTGCAATCTTTGGTTTGTTGGTATGAGTATAATTTATGCATATAGGTCAAGTTAGGATTGAGGTTTTCAACGTCATGTTTGTGTGACGATGTAAGTTGTATGGTTTAGTGAAACAAGGTTTTTTGGTCATGTCGACAATGCTTTGGTAGGGATAATGTAATGGTAAATAGCAAAAGTTTTGGTTTCCTTTTGTATGTGGCATGGTTGTTCATGTGTATGTAAATTGCCAAATTAGGTTTAGTTTATGCAAAGATTTAACCTCTTTTAGGAGTTTATGGTGTGAGAATGGTGTTATAGCACCATTCGTAGCGAAGTTTTTTTTTGTGTGTATAATGAATTGTGTTGGTAACACAACAATATGTAGTTAAATTTTAATATATTGGAATTATTCCTTAAATACCTGTTATACAATGTTGTTGTTCACACATAACATGTAAGGTGGATCACATATGTATGTTTTGTAAAAGGGGGTTAGTGGACAAGGAGTTATGATGGCCTGAATAGTATGTTCAGGTGGTCAGTAAAATAAAGTGGGGGTTTTGAACTTTAATTTTATAGGTTAGGATATCTTATGTTTGGGAAGTTCTCAGTTATATATGTGTATAATAGTGTTGTTGGAGTTCGTAATGTACCTTTGTATAACCTTAGGTGATGTATGTTGTGATGATGGTCTGTGTTGAACATGATTTAATTTATAGTCTAAATATATTTAAGCGTGTTGCGCTTATTTTTTGTGAAGAATGTACGGTTAAATTTTTATTGGTCACATGTGAATGTGACTTAATGATATAAATAACATGTAAGGTGTATCACATATGTATGTTTCATAACGGGGATTAATGTAGAAGGATTGTTTTTGCCTGAGTAATGTTTCAGGTGGACAATAAAGTAAAGGGGGGGGTTTGTTTTTACTTTATAGTTTAGGAAAGCCTTTGTTTTTTTTTATTATTAACACATCGGCCGATTCCCACCAAGGCAGGGTGGCCCGAAAAAAAAAATCTTTCATCATCATTCACTCCATCACTGTCTTGCCAGAGGGGTGCTTTACACTACAGTTACAAAACTGCAACATTAACACCCCTCCTTCAGAGTGCAGACACTGTACTTCCCATCTCCAGGACTCAAGTCCGGCCTGCCGGTTTCCCTGAATCCCTTCATAAATGTTACTTTGCTCACACTCCAACAGTACGTCAAGTATTAAAAACCATTTGTCTCCATTCACTCCTATCAAATACGCTCACACATGCTTGCTGGAAGTCCAAGCCCCTCGCACACAAAACTTCCTTTACCCCTTCCCTCCAACCTTTCCTAGGCCGACCCCTACCCCGCCTTCCCTCCACTACAGATTTATACACTCTCAAAGTCACTCTGTCTCGTTCCATTCTCTCTAAATGTCCAAACCACCTCAACAACCCCTCCTCAGCTCTCTGGATAATAGTTTTGGTAATCCCGCATCTCCTCCTAATTTCCAAACTCCGAATTCTCTGCATTATATTCACACCACACATTGACCTCAGACACGACATCTCCACTGCCTCCAGCCTTCTCCTCGTTGCAACATTCATCACCCATGCTTCACAATCATATAAGAGTGTTGGTATAACTATACTCTCATACATTCCCCTCTTTACTTCCATGGACAAAGTTCTTTGTCTCCACAGACTCCGAAGTGCTCTACTCATCCTTTTCCCCTCATCAATTCTATGATTCACCTCATCCTTCATACACCCATCTGCTGACATGTCCACTCCCAAATATCTGAATACATTCACCTCCTCCATACTATCTCCCTCCAATCTGATATTCAATCTTTCGTCACCTATTCTTTTTGTTATCCTCATCACCTTACTCTTTACTATATTCACTTTCAATTTTCTTCTTTTACACACCCTACCAAATTCATCCACCAACCTCTGCAACTTCTCTTCAGAATCTCCCAAAAGCACAGTGTCATCAGCAAAAAGCAACTGTGACAACTCCCACTTTGTATTTGCTTCTTTATCTTTTAGCCCCACACCTCTTGCCAAGACCCTCGCATTCACTTCTCTTACAACCCCATCTATAAATATATTGAACAACCACGGTGACATCACACATCCTTGTCTCAGGCCCACTTTTACTGGGAAATAGTCCCCTTCCCTCCTACACACTCTAACCTGAGCCTCACTATCCTCATAAAAACTCTTCACTGCTTTCAGTAACCTACCGCCTATTCCATACACCTGCAACATCTGCCACATTGCCCCTCTATCTACCCTATCATACGCCTTTTCCAAATCCATAAATGCCACAAAACCTCTTTACCCTTATCCAAATACTGTTCACCTATATGTTTCACTGTAAACACTTGGTCTACACACCCCCTACCTTTCCTAAAGCCCCCTTGTTCATCTGCTATCCTGCTTTCTGTCTTACTCTTAATTCTTTCAATAATAACTCTACCATACATTTTACCAGGTACACTCAACAGACTTAGTCCCCTATAATTTTTGCACTCTCTTTTGTCCCCTTTGCCTTTATACAAAGGAACAATACACGCTCTCTGCCAATCCCTAGGTACCTTACCCTCTTCCATACATTTATTAAATAATAGCACCAACCACTCCAAAACTATATCCCCACCTGTTTTTAACATTTCTATCTTTATCCAATCAATCCCAGCTGCCTTACCCCCTTTCATTCTACCCACTGCCTCACGAACTTCCCCTACACCCACAACTGGCTCTTCAACACTCCTACAAGATGTTATTCCTCCTTGCCCTACACACGAAATCCCAGCTTCCCTGTCTTCATCAACATTTAACAAGTCCTCAAAATATTCTCTCCATCTTCCCGATACCTCTAACTCTCCATTTAATAACTCTCCTCTCCTTTTTTTAACTTTCAAATCCATTTGTTCCCTAGGCTTCCTCAACTTATTAATCTCATTCCAAAACTTTTTCTTATTTTCAACAAAATTTGCTGATAACATCTCACCCACTCTCTCATTTGCTCTCTTTTTACATTGCTTCACCACTCTCTTAACCTCTCTTTTTCTCTCCATATACTCTTCCCTCCTTACATCACTTCTACTTTGTAAAAACCTCTCATATGCTAACTTTTTCTCCCTTACTACTCTCTTTACATCATCATTCCACCAATCGCTCCTCTTCCCTCCCGCACCCACTCGCCTGTAACCACAAACTTCTGCTGAACACTCTAACACTACATTTTTAAATCTACCCCATACATCTTCGACCCCATTGCCTACACTCTCACTAGCCCATCTATCCTCCAATAGTTGTTTATATCTTACCTTAACTGCCTCCTCTTTTAGTTTATAAACCTTCACCTCTCTCTTACTTACTGATTCTATTCTCCTTGTATCCCATCTACCTTTTACTCCCACTGTAGCTATAACTAAAAAGTGATCTGATATATCTGTGGCCCCTCTATAAACATATACATCCTGAAGTCTACTCAACAGTCTTTTATCTACCAATACATAGTCCAACAAACTACTGTCATTACGCCCTACATCAGTTTAATGTCATATATGTGCATAATGGTGTTTGTTGGATTTTGTAATATACAATTTTTGGTAATGTAAGTTAATGTTGATAGTTTTGTGTGAACCATGAATAGTTATTGTCAAAATATGTTAAAGCATTTGTGCTTACCTTTGTGAGGAGTCACTTATGAAATTTGTTTAGTCACATGTGTATGTGATGATTTGTGATGCAGTATATTGTTAAGACTGTAATGTTTGGGTTTTAAAATAAAATATAAAAAAAAAAGTAACCAGCCTAACAATCATCAGTTATTATCAATAAATCATCAACATAATCTTCATGTAATATTATTTAGGTTAATTAGAGAATTATTAGTTTAATTTTCTTGTGTAATTATTAAATAAGTATTAAAATGGATGTTAATAAAGTATAATGTTGAGGCAGCTGAGAAACTTACTTTCCTTCCTTCCGTCTCAGAAGCCAGGCACAGGTATGGTAGGATTCTGGATAGTAGAGTCAGAGTGCACATGCTGTGGATTCCATCTCACATTGGTCTTCAGATGCATGATAGAACTGATAAATTGGCTAAGTTTTATGCTTTCAAAGAGGGGATAGATTACAATCTTGGCTTGTCAGTTAGCAGTTTGAGAACAATAATACGAAAAGAACTTCAACTGAATTTTATTGACTTAAGACTCAGGGAGTTTGACACCAGTCAGTCCATCTATCATCATTCTATCATGCAGGAGGAGCCACATGTCTATGGTGCATCCAACAAAATAAGCAGACTCTTGGATGTCACTACCGCCCGCCTCCGGCTGGGTTACAAGTATCTTTGGCAGGTTAAATCACCACCACCAGATGTAGACCAAACAAGATGTAAACTTTGCCAGTTGGATTATTGTCACACCCTGCGTCATTATGTACTGGAGTGCGATAAAATTAATGAATTCAGAGACTACTCATTCAGAAATGTTCAAGATACATGTATGTCAAAGTATTTTATCCACAGTGGTATATTACAGACCATTCTGGAAAAATACCCTGACTTTGCTCCCTGTAAATAAAGCATTGACACGTGTGTGTGTGTGTGTACTCACCTAGTTGTACTCACCTAGTTGTGGTTGCAGGGGTCGAGTCAAAGCTCCTGGCCCCGCCTCTTCACTGGCCGCTACTGGGTCACTCTCCCTGCGCCATGAGCTTTATCATACCTCTGCTTAAAGCTATGTATAGAGCCTGCCTCCACTACATCGCTTCCTAAACTATTCCACTTCCCGACAACTCTGTGACTGAAGAAATACTTCCTAACATCTCTGTGATTCATCTGAGTCTTCAACTTCCATCTGTGTCCCCTTGTTGTTGTGTCCCATCTCTGGAACATTCTGTCTCTGTCCACTTTGTCAATTCCTCTCAGTATCTTATATGTTGTTATCATGTCTCCCCTATCTCTCCTGTCCTCCAGTGTCGTCAGGTCGATTTCCCTTAACCTCCCCTCGTAGGACATACCCCTTAGCTCCGGGACTAGTCTTGTTGCAAACCTTTGCACTTTCTCGAGCTTCTTCACATGCTTGGCTAGGTGTGGGTTCCAAACTGGTGCTGCATACTCCAATATGGGCCTAACGTACACAGTGTACAGGGTCCTGAACGATTCTTTATTAAGATGTCGGAATGCTGTTCTTAGGTTTGCTAGGCGCCCATATGCTGCAGCAGTTATTTGGTTGATGTGCGCCTCAGGAGATGTGTCTGGTGTTATACTCACCCCAAGATCTTTTTCCTTGATTGAGGTTTGCAGTCTCTGGCCCCCTAGGCTGTACTCCGTCTGCGGTCTTCTTTGCCCTTCCCCAATCTTCATGACTTTGCACTTGGTGGGGTTGAACTCCAGGAGCCAGTTGCTGGACCAGGCTTGCTTGTGTATGTACATGTGTGTATGTGTATGTGTGTATGTATATACATGTATGCGTGTGTATGTGTATATGTATATGTGTGTGTGTGTGACCCAACAATTAAAATTTGCACCAATAACTCATTACAGTTGTGGCTGGGTGTAGACTAATAGATTGCTCATTGCTTTA
Source organism: Cherax destructor (assembly GCA_009830355.1). Lineage (NCBI taxonomy): Eukaryota > Metazoa > Arthropoda > Malacostraca > Decapoda > Parastacidae > Cherax > Cherax destructor. Next base: position 30,044 of record WNWK01022774.1, read on the forward strand.
TAATTTGTTCATGAGTGCAACCATGTACAGACGTAAGTAAATTTACTTACATGATTCATTACCTTGTAACTAGTGAATTAATTACCATGTACCTTGTTCAGCTATCAAAACTTTGGGGCCCAGTCTCTGGACCCTATATATACCTCTGTAATCTGCAAATACCTTTGTAACTTGTCATGATTGTGACCATCTGAGTTCATTACCTTTGTAACTTGCTCAGCTATCAAACTTTGAGGTCCAGTCCCTGGACCCATTATGTACCTCTGTAATCTTTTGACTACCGCCCACAGGATGGGTATGGGGTGCATAATAAAGATATCAAACTAAACTAACTTCCTTCCCACTCCTTTATCACATTATCTTAATATATATTAATATTCCTCAGTCTTCCTACTTACCTCATAAATCAATCTTCTACTGATAGTTACTCCACCATTATAATAATTGACAAAAATGTTGAATAATTCTCCCGTGATTTCGCCACTGTTGTTGTTGTTGTTGAGGGTTTTGAGGCCACCACAGATTACACCGTATTGACCCAGCCAGCCAGCCAGCCAGCCACAACCAGATTAAACCGTATTGACCCAGCAACCCACAGCCACCCAGCCAGCCAGTACTACCAGATTAAACCGTATTGACCCAGCAACCCACAGCCAGCCAGCCAGCAACAACCACAGATTAAACCGTATTGAACCCAGCCAGCCAGCCAGCCAGCCACAGCCACAGATTACACCGTATTCAACCAGCCAGCCACAGATTACACCGTATTAAACCAGCCACCCACAGCCAGCCAGCCAGCTACAGATTACACTGTATTGAACCAGCCACCCACAGCCACAGATTACACTGTATTCAACCAGCCACCCACAGCCAGCCAGCCAGCCACAGATTACACCGTATTGACCCAGCCACCCACAGCCAGCCAGCCACAACCACAGATTACACCGTATTGAACCAGCCAGCCACAGATTACACCGTATTAAACCAGCCAGCCACAGATTACACCGTATTGAACCAGCCACCCACAGCCAGCCAGCCACAACCACAGATTACACCGTATTGAACCAGCCAGCCACAGATTACACCGTATTGAACCAGCCAGCCAGCCACAGATTACACCGTATTGAACCAGCCACCCACAGCCACAGATTACACCGTATTGAATAAATAAGTAAGTAAGTAAGTTTATTCAGGTATACACAAATACATTTACATACATTATCATACATAGCAGCATATGTGTAGAGAACCTAGGATAACCGTCCTTTTTATACTTTAATATTTTACATTGTAGGATATATATGTTATTATATTATAAAGGATATATGTATACACTAAGAATAAGGTAAAAAGAGTTATTTACATATACATGTGTGTTAGCTAAAAAAAAATAAAAAATCATTCTCCTCCCTCTCTGTCGCTACATTCATTAGGTACCTTTTGGTTCTCTTCTTGAACTGGCTCATGCTATGACTGGCTTCGAAAATGTGCAGGCAGTCTGTTCCATTCCTTTTTGCTGTACAATAAAAAGGGGTTTGAAGCCTGGCCACTGACTGTGGGAACTACAAAGTTGTGCTCTCCCCCTAGACTACCCCAGACTACATAATGAGACAGCAAAAAATAGCTTTATAACAGCTATGACAAAAAATTGACTGGCAAACAGAAATAGACAACTTCCCAGATACTGACTTATGTATTAATAATTTTCTTAAAAAAGACCCAATACCCTATTATAAGCACTGCCCTAAAAAAAAAAAAAAAAATCACAACTAAAAGATTAAATAGTCCCTGGCAACCCCCCGCATACTCAAATCCATTAATATAAAGCACCTATAAAACACCTGGGCAGGCCGAGACATATGGACGAGTCTCCTCCCCACCCACTGTCCCTGTTAACCTTCCCGTGAAAAAGGGGGCCCGGGAGTTAATCGATCGTTGTGGGGCGCATCCTG
>WNWK01022775.1:0-31992 GCA_009830355.1 Cherax destructor
TAAAGTCGTAGTGGGACTTGTTGAAGCTGTTTGGCTTCACCTACGCATAAAACAATGCTAATCTGGCATACGAATGAAAAGGTTACTGTAATTTATCCCTATCTTCATACTTAAAAAAAAATAAAGTTTGTGTGTTTTTATATGTTGAAAAATATCTGACTTTTTACCTCACATAAATCAAAAACTATTTACGATATCTCAAAAAACGTTCCATTAGAAATTAATACAACCTTTATTTTATGTTGTCTGTGAGTTTCATTTCATTCCTATGATTATTAACGGTTCCTGTCCAATATATAGATGAATAACTTACTTCTGAGATAATCCGCACGGAAGGTCGCGCAAGGAAAAAAATTTCCAGCAGCAAAATAACATTTTCTCAGCTTTATCTTGCATTACGAGTGTATATCATTGTTAGCCCTGTTCGTTTTCTTTAATACAAGTCCCCTAGAGTGAGAATGGCACTCCCAAGGAACACCCACACCAACTGATGTAATATTTATACTTTGGAGGCGGTGCCAGGCGGCGATCATATTATGCCACATATTATTCATTCTGGAGTATTTACTATGGTTATTTGTTATTTATATTGCCTATTATGTCATAATAGATCAATTGTGATAGATATAAAAGCCGTAGTATTGATAATAGCGTTATAATGAAGCATATTTCCCGGCTATCCTGAGTCAGGAATTTCTGCTGACGCAATCAAATGTTCTAGAAAGGTTCCTGATTGGCTGGAAGTCTTCTTATAAGCTCCACCCACTCTGTTATGATGCCAAATCGTGAATTATTATATAAGTAAGAATACTACAAGAAATTAAGGAAAAAAAATCGGGGAAAAAAATACGAAAATTCACGGAATGTCAGCCGGCCTACTTCGGTTGTTGGCGTCACCATATGTGTTATAAACGACCATAATTCCTTGTAGGAATGTCGTAGAACAATGATTCTTGTACCATTGTGTAGCCAGAGTTACTCTATTTTTCAATATGGTTAACTCAGTTTTCAATTTGTTTCGAAAAAATGTTCTCGCGCGCCGCGTTGATATGTAGGGCCCCTTTACACGGCGATTGGAAGTCGCCGGCATATATACACCAATGAAACACACCTGTATGTCTCCCCAAACCCCATCCACCTGTACTATCCTGCCACCACCCCCCTCCTCCCAGGCTTTTAACCATCACCCCACCCTTGAAATTCCCCGAACTCCCAGTGTAACACTTATATCCCTTCAAGCACAAATCCCTACCACACTTATAATTATGCTCTTGGAGAAAGCATACATCCATATTCAACCGTCTGAGCGTCACCTCAATCCATCTCCTCCGAACTTCCGCCCGGAGCCCATTAACATTTAAGTTGAAACACCAAAATAGGTCAAAGGGGGTTTGCCACTTCAGCGCACAGACCCTATCACAACTGGCACAGAGGCCCCACTTTGTGCCTTACCTCCTTTCACCCCTATCCCACATTTCTTTCCTTGGGGCGCAACCTTCTTTTCCTTAATTAACAACATCCCTCCCGGCCATTTTAGAAGACCTTTGTCCCGGGGTTATCTCATCATCCTCAGTATCCCACTGGGCTGCTTACGGGATACTTCCACACATTCCATATCCCCGTTACCTTCCTCCCTATGCACCTCCACCTCCGCCACCACCACAGGGACAGAGTCAACAAGGTCCTCTACTGGACCAATCTTGCACTCGGGACGCTCAAAAACACCAGATGAGTCCTCATTCAAGCCCAAAACACCCATCGGAGATGGGCTCCCAAAGAAGCTCTGGATGTCCTCGAAACAAGGCCTCGATAATTCAGAGACCACCTTCAACAAGTCACCCTCCAACTCTGAGGAACATCCTCAGTATCAAAAACCTTGGCAACATCCAACATCCAACATCTTTTTCGTCTCTCTCAGGTCCGCCTCGGCACGAAAATTCCCATCATCTCGACGTCCAGGTTGCCGCTGCCTGCGTTGATCACACGAAGCCGCCATATGTCCCGGGGCACCGCAGAGCCGGAACGTCCTCACCTGTCCAGCATACGAGACGTATACTTGAGTACGAAACTCTTGCATCTGAACGTATGACGGGCTAGGCCTCCTCAAAGTCATTTTGAGGGAGTATGATACCGCCAGCATGCCAGCATAAGTTCCCTGCTGCCACCGACCAACATTAGCTACGTGTATAGTCCCATACTGGCCGAATACTCGCCGAACATCCATTTCAGCAGCCTCAAATGGAAGATTCTTCACATGAATCCAAGAGTAATGCGCCGACACGTCATGCATACGCACCTCCAATCCCGAATTGATGACAATAGGCTTGTCCTGAAACTTGTTCACCACTTCTTCATACACTTCAATGGAGTTGAACTTGACGAAAAATCTGACTGCCCCGTTCAAAGAGATACCATAAATGGCCTCAGTCGGTATTCCAAAGGTGTCACGTAGAACCAATGGCAAGATGACCTCAGCGTTATCAGGATACACAGCACTTTTAATTAAATCCACACAGACAGTGTTGACACGGCGCCGATAGGTATCCGCCATTGTGGTGAAAATAAAATTTCACCTAACCTCCACCAGGGGGACGACTGAGCTCACCCGCGCACCACCAAGGCTGGGGAGCAACTGTCTGATGTGAGAATTACTGGTCACAGACACAAGCTGTAGGTTCAGGTTCTCAACCCCGAGTGTATAGTCCTCTTTAGCAGTCAGTTACATAGTTGTTTCTCTATAGAATTCAAAATCTCTTGCACAAGACGATTGACTATTAGTGAGAGATTGCCAGCTTAAGTAATCCCTGTAAGAGATTGTTGTTTCTCGAAAGTAACTAAATAGTTTTCCTTAATGTGCAAGATTGTCAATATTGATGGATTGGCTAGGGTGTTGGTTGTTTAAATATTTATATGAACGTAAACATACAATTATGTTCTTTAATATTCATGGTATGTGAAGTATCACAAGGTGTCACAAAACCTCCCTATGAGTATGGGATTTTAATGTATAAACAGTTACTAAGTACGAAAAAAGACTTAGTATTCAAATTAAATAAAGATCAGAAGGAAATTGTCTAAAGTCGTTATTAGTTGAACCTTTGTACACCCTAGATGCTTTCTTCTAGAATAATTATCTAACGCAGTTAATATCTAACCCAGGTACTAAGTACTACAAGACTTAGTATTCAAACTAGATAAAAAAACCTGGAAAAACAACTAAGTGCTTATTTCCCCTGAAGTGAAAAATAAAAGGTGGACAACGGCTAAGTCAGTATTTTCCTGTTATTGCAGCATAAGTTGTAACAAAATATATATATATAAATATATATATATATATATATATATATATATATATATATATATATATATATATATATATATATATATATATATATATATATATATATATATATATATATATATATTTTTTTTTTTTTTTTTTTTTAACACATCGGCCGATTCCCACCAAGGCAGGGTGGCCCGAAAAGAAAACTTTCATCATCATTCACTCCATCACTGTCTTGCCAGAAGGGTGCTTTACACTACAGTTATAAAACTGCAACATTAACACCCTCCTTCAGAGTGCCGCACTGTACTTCCCATCTCCAGAACTCAAGTCCGGCCTGCGGTTCCTGAATCCTTCATAAATGTTACTTTGCTCACACTCCAACAGCACGTCAAGTATTAAAAACCATATGCCTCCATTCACTCCTATCAAATACGCTCACACATGCTTGCTGGAAGTCCAAGCCCTCGCACACAAAACTTCCTTACCCTCCCTCCAACCTTCCTAGGCCGACCCCTACCCCGCCTTCCCTCCATTACAGATTTATACACCTCGAAGTCACTCTGTCTCGTTCCATTCCTCTACATGTCCAAACCACCTCAACAACCCCTCCTCAGCTCTCTGGACAATCGTTTTGGTAATCCCGCACCTCCTCCTAATTTCCAAACTCCGAATTCTCTGCATTATATTCACACCACACATTGACCTCAGACATGACATCTCCACTGCCTCCAGCTTTCCTCGTTGCAACATTCATCACCCATGCTCACACCCATATAAGAGCGTTGGATAACTATACTCTCATACATTCCTCTTACTTCCATGGACAAGGTTTTGTCTCCACAGACTCCGAAGTGCTCCACTCACCCTTTTCCCTCATCAATTCTATGATTCACCTCATCCTTCATAGACCCATCCGCCGACATGTCCACTCCCAAATATCTGAATACATTCACCTCCTCCATACTCTCTCCCTCCAATCTGATATCCAATCTTTCGTCACCTATTCTTTTGTTATCCTCATCACCTTACTCTTTCCTATATTCACTTTCAATTTTCTTCTTTACACACCCTACCAAATTCATCCACCAACCTCTGCAGCTTCTCTTCAGAATCTCCCAAAGCACAGTGTCATCAGCAAAAGCAACTGTGACAACTCCCACTTTGTATTTGCTTCTTTATCTTTTAGCCCAACACCTCTTGCCAAGACCCTCGCATTCACTTCTCTTACAACCCCATCTATAAATATATTGAACAACCACGGTGACATCACACATCCTTGTCTAAGGCCCACTTTTACTGGGAAATAGTCCCTTCCTCCTACACACTCTAACCTGAGCCTCACTATCCTCATAAAAACTCTTCACTGCTTTCAGTAACCTTCCTCCTATTCCATACACCTGCAACATCTGCCACATTGCCCCTATCTACCCTATCATACGCCTTTTCAAATCCATAAATGCCACAAAAACATCTTTACCCTTATCCAAATACTGTTCACCATATGTTTCACTGTAAACACTTGTTCTACACACCTACCTTTCCTAAAGCCCCCTTGTTCATCTGCTATCCTGCTTTCTGTTTTACTCTTAATTCTTTCAATAATAACTCTACCATACACTTTACCAGGTACACTCAACAGACTTATTCCCCTATAATTTTTGCACTCTCTTTTGTCCCTTTGCCTTTATACAAAGGAACAATACACGCTCTCTGCCAATCCCTAGGTACCTTACCCTCTTCCATACATTTATTAAATAATAGCACCAACCACTCCAAAATTATATCCCCACCTGCTTTTAACATTTCTATCTTTATCCCATCAATCCCAGCTGCCTTACCCCCTTTCATTCTACCCACTGCCTCACGAACTTCCCTACACCCACAACTGGCTCTTCCACACTCCTACAAGATGTTATTCCTCCTTGCCCTACACACGAAATCACAGCTTCCCTGTCTTCATCAACATTTAACAAATCCTCAAAATATTCTCTCCATCTTCCTGATACCTCTAACTCTCCATTTAATAACTCTCCTCTCCTATTTTTAACTGTCAAATCCATTTGTTCTCTAGGCTTCTCAACTTATTAATCTCATTCCAAAACTTTTTCTTATTTTCAACAAAATTTGCTGATAACATCTCCCCACTCTCTCATCTGCTCTCTTTTTACATTGCTTCACCACTCTTTAACCTCTCTTTTTCTCTCCATATACTCTTCCCTCCTTGCATCACTTCTACTTTGTAAAACCTCTCATATGCTAACTTTTTCTCCTTACTACTCTCTTTACATCATCATTCCACCAATCGCTCCTCTTCCCTCGCACCCACTCGCCTGTAACCACAAACTTCTGCTGAACACTCTAACACTACATTTTTAAATCTACCCCATACATTTTCAACCCCATTGCCTACACTCTCACTAGCCCATCTATCCTCCAATAGTTGTTTATATCTTACCCTAACTGCCTCCTCTTTTAGTTTATAAACCTTCACCTCTCTTTTACTTACTGATTCTATTTTCCTTGTATCCCATCTACCTTTAGATATATATATATATATATATATGGAGAGAGAGAGAGAGAGAGAAAGCTCGCAGTTAGCAGGACTCGATACTGCTACTGCGGACTGTCAAGATTCCCAGGGCAGGAATGCCACATAAGCTGGGCAGCCTGGTTCACAAGCCATGTTTCATTCCCAACCCGGGCACGTCAGTGAGCCTCAAGCATGGATTCAAGATATTTCAATCTCCTGTATGTTCTGACCTCTCAAGATATTTTAATATCATCATGATCCTGGGGTATTTCAACCTAAGGCACCTAAAATGAAAGAATATAGCAAATAATGTTGTAGCAGAGATAACGCCAGGAGGCAGCTCAGATGAAAACTCGCACACACACGAGCTTCTAAATCTCTGCACCAGATTTACCTTAAATAGAGCAAACAAGATTGGAGAATACACTGGACCTTACCTTCACTAACAATGATGATCTGATACGAAATGTCACCATATCAAAAACAATATACTCAGATCACAACATAATAGAGGTTCAGTCATGTATGCGCGGGGCCCCAGACCAACAAAATGTGATCAGTCACGAGGGAGCCTTCATCAAATTCAACTTCAATGACAAAAACAAAGTGGTACCAAGTAAGCCAAGTCCTAAATGATATAAACTGGGAAGATAGCCTAAGCATAATGGATCCCAACCTATGTCTAGAACAGATTAACTCTGTGGCACTCGAGGTATGCTAAAGACATATTCCTTTAAGGAAAAGGGAGGATAAGATGTAAAATAGAAAGAGAAAGGCTCTCCCTATACAGGCGAAGGCAAAGAATAACAGAGCAGCTAAAATAGGCCAATATATCTGCAATACATAGGGATACACTGGTCAGAGAAATAGCAAACATCGAACTAAAACTAAAGGAATCTTAGAGGAGTCAAGAAGCACGGGAAGAACTAAATGCCAAAAATGAAATTGAAAGAAACCCAAAGATTTTTTTTTCTAATTCCAAATCAAAGACAAGAACAACATCCAGTATTGAGCCCCTACTTAAACGAGATGGGTCCTACACAGATGACAGCAAGGAAATGAGTGAGCTACTCAAGTCCCAGTATGACTCAGTTTTAGGGATCCGCCAACCAGACGGTGAGTCGAGGACCTAAATGAATTTTTTATGAGAGAGCGACAGAATTTGGTAGACACAAGCCTATCTGATATTATCCTGATGACTTCGAAAATGCAATAAATGGCATGCCGATGCACTCTGCTCCAGGCCCAGACTCGTGGAACTCCGTGTTCATCAAGAATTGCAAATGTCCCCAATCACGTGCCCTTAACATCATATGGAGAGAGAGCATGGACACTGGGGCCGTCCCACATCTGCTAAAAACAACAGACATAGCCCCATTCCACAAACGTGGCAGTAAAGCAATAGCATAACACTACAGACCGATAGTGCTAACGTCCCATATCATAAAAATCTTTGAAAGGGTTCTAAGAAGCAAGATCACCACTCATCTAGATACCCATCAATTACATAACCCAGGGCAGCATGGGTTTAGAGCAAGGCACTCTTGTCTGTCCAAACTACTGGACCACTATGACAAGGTCCTAGATGCTCTAGATGATAAACAAAGTGCATATGTAATGTACACAGACTTTGCAAAAGCCTTTGACAAGTGTGATAATGGTGTAATAGAGCACAAAATGCGTGATAAAGGAATAACAGGAAAAGTTGGTAGATTGATCTATACATTGGTAACAAATAGAACACAAAGAGTAGTAGTAAACAAAGTAAAGTCTGAGACTGCTACGGGAAAAAGCTCTGTTAAACAATGCACAGTACTCATATCTATCTTAGACATTGATATCAGCCACAGCGCAGAGTCTTCCTTTGTAGATGACACCCGAATTTGCATGACAGTGTCCACCATTGAAGACACTGCAAGACTTCAGGCGGATATCAAACAAATCTTTAAATGGGCCGCAGAAAACAATATGAAGTTCAATGATGAAAAATTTAAATTACTCCGATATGGAAAATGTGAGGAAATCAAAACTGCACAGTATAAAACAAATTTCAACCACACAATAGAGCAAAAAACTAATGTAAAAGACCTGGGAGTGATCATGTCAGAAGATCTCACCTTCAAAGAACATAACATTGTATCAATCGCATTTGCTAGAAAAAAGACAGGATGGATAATGAGAACCCTCAAACCTAGGGATGCCAAGCCCATGATGACAATCTTCACACCGCTTGTTCTATCTAGGCTGGAATATTGCTGTGCACTAACAGCACCTTTCAAGGCAGGCGAAATTGCTGACCTAGAAAATGTACAGAGAACCTTGAAGTTCCTCAACCTGTACTCCCTAGAATGCAGGAGGGAGAGATACATAATCATATACACTTGGAAAATCCTAGAGGGATTAATAACAAACTTGCACACGAGAATCACTCCATATGAAAACAAAAGACTCGGCAGACGATGCAACATCCCCCCAATGAATGGCAGGGGTGCGACTAGCTCGATAAGAGGCAACACAGTAAGTGTCAGGGGCCAAAGACTGTTCAACTGCTTCCCAGCATCCATAAGAGGGATTACCAATAGTCCCTTGGTTGTCTTCAAGCATGCACTGGACAGGCACCTAAAGTCAGTACCTCCAGCTCGGCTGCGGTTCATACCTCGGTTTGCGTGCAGCCAAAAGTAACAGCCTGGTTGATCAGGCCCTGATCCACCATGAGGCCTGGTCACATACCTGGCCACGGGGGCGTTGACTCCCGTCACCCTCTCCAGGTAAACTCCTCTCAGCCACGAATGTTTATGTGGCATTCGTGGCTGAGTGCTTAGAGTGCTGCCTGGGAATCTTGACCGTCCCAAGTAGCAGTATCGAGTCCTGCTGTCTGCAATCTTTCTCTGTATATACCCGCTTGTTCCTGTGTGGTGCATTGATATATATATATATATATATATATATATATATATATATATATATATATATATATATATATATATATATATATATATATATATATATATATATATATATATATATCATTAACAGAACAGCAGCTTGGCCAGGACTCGATCATGCATTTCCATGCCTAACCCTATTTGAAATGAAGAAAGTACGCATCACTCTCTCTATTGGACCACCATCCTTAAGCACCAGGCGCCCATCAGTACTGAGCGTGTACGCAAATCCTAACAGATTCCCCTACCAGCTTTCCTATCCTCTTCCATAGCATCAAATTAGTTAATAAAATAAATTTTTCAGTACAACCTTAGCGATTGAGCAGGAATACAGAACCCTAGCTACGCCAGTGTCATCACTGAATAGGAGACTCTTGCTGCTCCAGCACCAAAACCTAGTGCAGAACTGCCCTATAAACAGTCAAGTTGGGATGGCACCATTGCTGAAAAGATGCTTGCCAACATGCTTAGGGCTGTAACATTAGACAGGGTAACTGCCCCTCTCCTAGCTGTGAGTGCACATCACTCTAGGGACTTCCTCCAAACAGTTCCCCTTTCCTGCCCCAATTCACACTGAATATACGTGTATTTTGCAGCGATGCGCAAGCCAACTAATATGATGTACATGGTCTTAACTGTTCCGAAACCAAGGGCTGGAGACACAATGAAGCCAACGACATCATAAAGAGAACCCTTGCTACAGCTGGATGCCCAGCCGAGAATCCCAATCACTAGCAGCCAACAATACCCACAACCAAGCAAACCGCCATGATGGGATCATCATATATCCTTGGAAGAATGGCAAGCTCTTAGCATTTGACTATACCTGTGTGTCGACGCTGGCTGACACCTGCATCCATCACAGTGTCAGGCGACAGGGAGGAGCTGCTGACCACAGGGAGGAATAAAAGATCAGCAAGTACAGGGACATAAGCCAACAGTATCAATTTGTCACAGTGGGATCAGAGACCTTGGGATCATGGAAAAAAATGCACACGTTTCCTTAAAGAACTGGGTTCCAGACTCATCGACACCACCAGGGACCAAAGGGCAGCCACTTTCATGTTCCAGTGCTGCAGTGCGGCCATCCAGAGGGAAATGCATGCTGCATACTGGGCTCGCGTCCGGCTTCGGAGGATCTGGATGAGATTCATAATCTTTGATATAGTGTACCAATGTACAATATATCAAAGATATATTGTTCATGTTTGTGTTTTCTGCCAATGTATTTTGTCTGTTAATAAAGTACATATATAATATAAATTATAGGGGGTGGTAGAAGAAAATATTCAAACAGCTCCGGAAAGAACCTCGAGTTTTCCCTGAGGTGCGTTTATTGTCTTCTCTGAGGATGAGGGTCCCCAGTAAAGTTCTAGAGTTGGTACCTCCTATATTTATTGATTATATATATATATATATATATATATATATATATATATATATATATATATATATATATATATATATATATATATATATATATATATATTTTTTTTAAATTTTTTATTAAATACACGTTCCCACCAGGCATGGAAGCGAAAAGAGAAAACTTTCAATATCATTCTAACATACGAAAAAAATATATTTCATTGTGTTTGTTTATTATTAAATTAATGTTAACGTATCTAAAATATATTTAGTTGGGTTAGGCTAAATTAAATTGCGCTTGTTGTAATAAGGTTAGGTAGGTTTTCAAAGTTTCTCTTGGTACAAAATTATAAATTTTACAATAACATAAATGAAAAAATATATCTTTAAACGTATACGAGAAAATTTTAGAAAGAACTTAATTTTAGATGAGTTCTTGCTAATTGACCAGTTTTACCTAATCGGCACGACATATATATATATATATATATTGTTTTTTTTTTTTTTTTTTAAACACATCAGCCGATTCCACCAAGGCAGGGTGGCCCGAAAAGAAAACTTTCATCATCATTCACTCCATCACTGTCTTGCCAGAAGGGTGCTTTACACTACAGTTATAAAACTGCAACATTAACACCCCTCCTTCAGAGTGCCGGCACTGTACTTCCCATCTCCAGAACTCAAGTCCGGCCTGCCGGTTTCCTGAATCCCTTCATAAATGTTATTTTGCTCACACTCCAACAGCACGTCAAGTATTAAAAACCATATGCCTCCATTCACTCCTATCAAATACGCTCACACATGCTTGCTGGAAGTCCAAGCCCCTCGCACACAAAACTTCCTTTACCCCTCCTCCAACCTTTCCTAGGCCGACCCCTACCCCTCCTTCCCTCCACTACAGATTTATACACTCTCGAAGTCACTCTGTCTCGTTCCATTCTCTCTACATGTCCAAACCACCTCAACAACCCCTCTCAGCTCTCTGGACAATCGTTTTGGTAATCCCGCACCTCCTCCTAATTTCCAAACTCCGAATTCTCTGCATTAAATTCACACCACACATTGACCTCAGACATGACATCTCCACTGCCTCCAGCCTTCTCCTCGTTGCAACATTCATCACCCATGCTTCACACCCATATAAGAGCGTTGGTATAACTATACTCTCATACATTCCCCTCTTTACTTCCATGGACAAGGTTCTTTGTCTCCACAGACTCGAAGTGCTCCACTCACCCTTTTCCCCTCATCAATTCTATGATTCACCTCATCCTTCATAGACCCATCCGCCGACATGTCCACTCCCAAATATCTGAATACATTCACCTCCTCCATACTCTCTCCCTCCAATCTGATATCCAATCTTTCGTCACCTATTCTTTTGTTATCCTCATCACCTTACTCTTTCTATATTCACTTTCAATTTTCTTCTTTACACACCCTACCAAATTCATCCACCAACCTCTGCAACTTCTCTTCAGAATCTCCCAAAGCACAGTGTCATCAGCAAAAGCAACTGTGACAACTCCCACTTTGTATTTGCTTCTTTATCTTTTAGCCCAACACCTCTTGGGAAGACCCTCGCATTCACTTTTCTTACAACCCCATCTATAAATATATTGAACAACCACGGTGACATCACACATCCTTGTCTAAGGCCCACTTTTACTGGGAAATAGTCCCCTTCCCTCCTACACACTCTAACCTGAGCCTCACTATCCTCATAAAAACTCTTCACTGCTTTCAGTAACCTTCCTCCTATTCCATACACCTGCAACATCTGCCACATTGCCCCCTATCTACCTATCATACGCCTTTTCCAAATCCATAAATGCCACAAAAACATCTTTACCCTTATCCAAATACTGTTCACCTATATGTTTCACTGTAAACACTTGATCTACACACCCCTACCTTTCCTAAAGCCCCTTGTTCATCTGCTATCCTGCTTTCTGTTTTACTCTTAATTCTTTCAATAATAACTCTACCATACACTTTACCAGGTACACTCAACAGACTTATTCCCCTATAATTTTTGCACTCTTTTTGTCCCCTTTGCCTTTATACAAAGGAACAATACACGCTCTCTGCCAATCCCTAGGTACCTTACCCTCTTCCATACATTTATTAAATAATAGCACCAACCACTCCAAAATTATATCCCCACCTGCTTTTAACATTTATATCTTTATATATATATATATATATATATATATATATATATATATATATATATATATATATATATATATATATATATATATATATATATATATATATATATATATATATACATATATTATATATACATATATTTATATATATATATACATATATATATATATATATATATATATATATATATATATATATATATATATATATATATATATATATATATATATATATATATATATATATATATATATATAGCAAGACAACCACTATGAAAAATAGAGGAATTCCAAGCGCTTTCGTGACTACTCACATTATCAAGGAGCTATGAGGGTGATCTTTGTTAGAATGATGTGATTGTGAGGTGTAGTCTTGCCCTTTATAAGCCTTCTTGTCATGTTTTCTTATATAGTTCCTTGATAATGTGAGTAGTCACGAAAGCGCTTGGAATTCCTCATTTTTTCATAGTGGTTCTCCGGCTTCGGGAGCTGGAGGAGATTCATAATCTCTTTGATATATTGTACCATTTTATTCATGTTCATGTTTTCCATTGATGTATTCTGTCTACTAATAATATATATATATATATATATATATATATATATATATATATATATATATATATATATATATATATATATATATTATATATATTATATATATATATATATATATATATATATATATATATATATATATATATATATATATATATATATATATATATATATAAAAAAAAAAAGAACATAAGAAAGGAGGAACACTGCAGCAGGCCTGTTGGCCCATACTAGGCAGGTCCTTCACAATCCGTCCCACTAAGAACATAAGAACATAAGAAAGGAGGAACACTGCAGCAGGCCTGTTGGCCCATACTAGGCAAGTCCTTCACAATCCGTCCCACTAACAGAATATTTGCTGAACCCAATTTTCAATGCTACCCAAGAAATAAGCTTTGACAATTCTACCCACTCATGCGCGAGTCCCACTCAAATCCAACCCCTCTCACTCATGAATTTATCCAACCTAAATTTGAAACTACCCAAGGTCCTAGCTTCAATAACCCTACTAGGCAGACTGTTCCACTCATCAACTACCCTATTTCCAAACCAATACTTTCCTATATCCTTTCTAAATCTAAACTTATCTAACTTGAATCCATTATTGCGGGTTCTCTCTTGGAGAGATATCCTCAAGACCTTATTTATATCCCTTTGTTAATACCCATTTTCCACTTGTATACCTCGATCATGTCTCCCTCATTTTACGTCTTACAAGTGAATGTAATTTTAGGGTCTTCAATCTTTCTTCGTAAGGAAGATTTCTAATGCTATGTATTAATTTAGTCATTCTACGCTGAATGTTTTCTAACGAATTTATGTCCATTCTGTAATATGGAGACCAGAACTGAGCTGCGTAATCTAGGTGAGGACTTACTAATGATGTATAAAGCTGTAATATAACCTCTGGACTTCTGTTGCTAACACTTCTTGATATAAATCCTAGTAATCTATTTGCCTTATTACGTACGCTTAGGCATTGCTGTCTTGGTTTAAGGTTGCTGCTTACCATCACCCCCAAGTCCTTCTCGCAATCTGTATGGCTAAGTTCTACGTTATTTAACTTATAAGTGCTTGGGTTATGGACACTCCCGAGCTTCAGAACCTTGCATTTATCTACATTGAACTGCATCTGCCACTTTTCTGATCACGAATTAAGTTTGTCTAAATCTTCCTGAAATTCTATGACTTCTATGTTTGAATCAATTATCCTACCTATCTTCGTGTCGTCAGCGAATTTGCTCATATCACTAGTAATTCCCTCGTCAAGGTCATTGATATATATTATAAATAACAACGGGCCTAAGACTGATCCCTGTGGAACACCACTTGTTACAAGTCCCCATTCGGATTTAACCCCATTTATGCACACTCTCTGCTTCCTATTGGTGAGCCATGACTCGATCCATGACAGCACTTTTCCCCCAATGCCATGAGCTGCCACTTTCTTTAACAGTCTCTGGTGCGGTACTCTATCAAAAGCCTTACTAAAGTCTAAATAAACAATATCGAATTCTTTATTGTGATCAACAGCCTCAAAAGCTTTACTGAAGAAGGTTAATAAATTAGATAGGCAGGAACGGCCCCTCGTGAATCCATGCTGAGTATCATTAATCAAATTATGGTTATCTAGATGGCTTCTAATAATATCAGCTATAATTGACTCTAGTAATTTGCTTACAATTGAGGTCAGGCTTATTGGGCGGTAATTTGACAGTAGTGACTTGTCCCCTGCTTTAAAAATAGGAATTACATTAGCCATCTTCTACATATAAGACACTACACCTGTTTGAAGAGATACATTAAAAATGTTAGATAATGGTTCACAGAGTTCCATTTTGCATTCCCTAAGAACCCTTGCAAAAAGCTCATCAGGACCCGGCGTTTTATTTTGTTTCAGTCGGTCTAGTTGTTTCATGACCATTTCGCTAGTGACTGTGATATTACATAATTTATCTTCTTCTGGGCCTCTGTAAAAATTAATTAGTGTCTTCCTGTGTGAAAACAGAGAGAAAATAATTATTAAAAATAGAGCACATATCATTCTCCTTGTCAGTAAGATGCCCAGAGTTATTTTTAAGGGGACCTATCTTATCCCTAACTTTTGTTCTATAAACCTGGAAAAAACTTTTTGGGTTAGTTTTTGAATCCCTAGCAACTTTAATTTCATAGTCCCGTTTAGCTTTTCTTATCCCTTTTTTAACGTCCCTCTTAATGTCAGTATACTGATTTATAATATGACCCTCACCTCTTTTTATGCGCCTATAAATTCCTCTCTTCTGCCCTAAAAGATACTTGAGCCTATTATTCATCCATTTTGGGTAATTTCTACTTGATCTAATTTCTTTATACGGGATAAATGTTCTTTGGGCAGCCTGTATAGTGTTAAGAAAACTGTCATATTGATACCTTTCTTCGTTACCCCAGTCCACAGTTGATAAGTGTTCTCTAAGTCCATTATAATCTGCTAAGCGAAAATCTGGGACTGTTACTGAATTATCCCTACTATCATACATCCATTCAATGCTAAAGGTAATTGACTTGTGGTCGCTTGAGCCGAGTTCCTCTGTAATTTCTAAATTATTAACAAGGGTTTCCTTGTTTGCCAGAACCAAGTCAAGTAGGTTATTTCCCCTTGTAGGTTCTGTCACAAACTGCTTCAAAAAGCAATCCTGAACTACTTCTAAAAAGTCGTTAAATTCTAAATTCCCTGTCAAGAAATTCCAATCAATCTGACTAAAGTTAAAGTCCCCTAGAATTACTACGTTATCGTGCCTTGTGGCCTTAACAATTTCCTCCCAAATTAGTCTCCCTTGTTCCCTATCTAAGTTTGGAGGACGGTAAATCATGCCTTAAATAAATTTTTCACACCCCTCTGAAAATCTATCCAGACAGACTCTGTATGTGTTATTTCAGACTTTATACCCGTTTTTATACAACAATTTAAATGATCACGGACATAGAGTGCCACCCCACCCCCCTTCCCGATACTTCTGTCTACTTGGAACAATTTAAAACCCTGAATGTGACATTCGACAGGCAAGTCCCGATTTTTCATATTAAACCATGTTTCAGTTATTGCAAAAACATCAATATTACCTGTACTTGCAACTATCTCAACTCGTCCATCTTATTCCTAGCACTACGACTATTGGTGTAATATACATTTAAAGACCCTCCTTTCTCTTTACCCTTCCTGCTCATTTCTGTTTTTCCACTATACCTATTACTGTCCTTGTCATCTAGTGCCACTGGCTTTCCAGTATCCACCTTATTCTGCCTATTACTAGTTCTCCTAGAACTTATAATATTACTACACTGGGACTTCACTGTTTTCCCCCCAAAACCCATACCACTAACTATTTCTAGTTTAAAGCCCTAACAGCTATATATAAATATATACACGGATAGGTGACAGAAATGAGAAGAAACACTCCTACCATCACTCATTATCACTTACTCCATCACTATGACTCGACCCCTGCAACACAATTACGTGAGTACACACAGACACACACACACACACAAACACAAAAAAAAAAAAAAAAAAAAAAAAAAAAACACCGGGGGAGAGAAGGGGATGGAAGTCCTGTGTCACAAACCTTCTTGAGTTTTATGACATGATAACGGAAGTAAGACAAGAGAGATAATGGGTTGGCAGATTGCATTTTCTGGGACTGCAATAAGGCTTTCAATACAGTTCCACACAAGAGATTAGTGCAAAAGCTAGAGGACAGGAAGGGCACTGCAATTTATCAGAGAATACCTGACAGAGAGGCAACAACGAGTCATGGTACGTCACGAGGTGTCAGAGTGGGCGTCTGTGACGACTGGGGTTCCACAGGGGTCAGTCCTAGGACCAGTGCTGTTTTTGGTATATGTGAATGACATGACGGAAGGGATAGACTCAGAATTGTCCCTGTTTGCAGATGATGTGAAGTTAATGAGGAGAATTAAATTGAATGAGGATCAGGCAGGACCACAAAAGGACCTGGACAGGCTGCGGGCCTGGTCCAGCAATTGGCTCCTGGAATTTAACCTCACCAAATACAAAGTCATGAAGATCAGTGAAGGGCAAAGAAAACCGCTGATAGAGTACAGTAAGGAGTCGTTGAAGACTCTATACACTGTGTACGTCAGGCCCATATTTTAGTATGCAAGACCAGTTTGGAAACCACACCTGATCAACCACGTCAAGAAATTAGAGAAAATACAAAGGTCTGTAGCAAGACTAGTCTCGAAGAAAGAGGGAAATCTGCTTGACGACACTAGAGGACAGTAGGGATAAGTGGAACATGATGACATATAAAATACTGAGAGGAATTGACAAGGTGGACAAAGACAGGATGTTCCAGAGATGGTAAACAACAACAAGGGGTCACAATAAGAAGTTGAAGACTCAGATGAGTCAAAGGGATGTTAGGAACTATTTCTTCAATCATACAGTTGTCAGGAAGTGGAATAGTCTGGAAAGTGATGTAGTGGAGGCAGGATCCATACGTAGTTTTGAGATGAGGTATGATAAAGCTCACAAAGCAGGGACCAGTGAAGAGGAGGGATCAGGAACTATGTAATGTAGGAATTTACTTTACAAGTTATAATAGTGTTGGTTGTCTTAGAGCTAGAGCTCATTAATAGTATTTCCATCTCCTTGGATCAAGAGACTCGGGCGGGTACATACATCCACCTATGGTGTTGTACAAGACCAAACTCTTAGTCTTCAGATTAAGAAATTACTCAAATTGTTTGACCATAGAGTTAGTATTATGGCAAACTAGACCATTTCTCCAAAACCTTGGATCAAGAACCTCCCGGACAGGCCCCCATTTGTTACAAAATGACACGATATCTATTAGAAATAGACATCTCCAGTGAACACTAGAAAGGAATGCCCTTCTAGCATCCAGCCTGTTACTGGGCTTTTGTAACAAAGTCTGTATCCTGGTCCAGTTATCCGACATATTACCAATCTCATCATAGGATCTCAACTGAGAGGATACTAACCAAAGAAATATATTTAAAATGTTTATTATCAATAATATTTTTAATAATAATAATTACATTTGGTTATTGAGATTACATGAGGTGTACATGCCAAAAGCCCCTAGTATGCAGGGCATTTTGGGCAGACTTAAAATTAACTTAAAACTAAATTGTAAGAATTTTTGTAGATAGTATACAATGAGTAAGGGTGAGTATTTAAGCTATGAAATTTGAACATAGTTTTGTACTTTTGTCTTCATTATAAAATTAATTAAATCAGATTAAACAAATTAAAGCAATAATAATAATAAAAAAATAAAAAGTTATAGTTGATAATTTATAAAATAAGTAAAGTTGCATATCTAAGTTATAAAGTTTGAATATAAGTTGAACATATAAATCAACTGTAGCAAAGTTAGGATATTTAGGGTATCAAAGTAAATCAAATTAAATATAAATATACTGAAGATATTAATTAGGAGGTTAGCTCCTACACTTCTCTCATAAACATTATTGTTGTGCTGAAGGCACATATATCTTAATGGCTCTTATGTACCATCAAGTACAATGTCAGCAATTTACAATAATACTAAGATATATACAAATGTGTAGATGTGTGTGTATGAGTGTGCTACAGGTAACTCCTTATGACTCTTAAGACTGATACAGATACAGGATTCTGCTACTGACTCTTGCCCAGGCAGGTCATAGCAGCTCTGACTCTCCAGTCTCCCTACGATCCCCGTTGGGGAGGGGAACCTTTACCTGATCCACGATGGCTCACCGAGTGAAGATCAAGGCTAAGGACTCTTCAACCACTGAAGCTTCCAAGCTTGCCCTCGCAACTGCCCTTAAAAGCAGTTTGCAGTTGATATTCTCAGGAATTACCACTCTTCACGAAGCCTTCCTTGTCACATTCATCAATGATGAGGAAGCAGAAAAAGTCCTATCACCACCTGCTGTCAAAACCCTTGATGATCAAGGCTTTTCTCTCTCAATATTATTATTATTATTATCAAAAGTAAGCGCTAAACCACCTGGGTCACTTTGCTCTCTCAATATCACCATTTATGCGAGCAAAACTATCCGTGTTTATGAAGCGACTTGACAAACTCATCACCTCCATGACTACCGACGAAATCAAGCAGTCAATTGAAGATCTCAACGATTGGGCTGAACTAGAAGCTGTAATCAAGATCCCCAATGCTTCATCAATGCTGAAAATCACGTTTATCGACGTGAACATGGCTGCCAGAGCTCTCTCAAATGGTCTGGCTGTCTCATACTACTACATCAACCCTGGTCAACTTGAACCTGAACGTTTCAAGCAAATTTCACCTTGCTGGACATGCTTTTCCTACAGTCATTCTACCAACGATTGTCACGTCAAGAACAAGAAATATGTTCCACTACTGTGCTACCTGCACCTCCACTACTGCTGCTACCTGCACCTCCACTACTGCTCCTACCTGCACCTCCACTGCTCTACCTGACACTACTGCTCTACCTGCACCTCCACTCGCTGCTACCGCACCCTACTGCGCACCTCCACACTGCTGCTACCTGCATCACTCGCTGCTCCTGCACCTCCACTACTGCTGCTACCGCCTCCACCTGCTCCTCCTGCTCCACTACTGCTGCCTGCACCTCCACTACTGCTGCTCCTGCACCTCCACTTGCTGCACTGCCTCCACTCTGCTGCTCCTGCACCTCCATACTGCCCTACCTGCACTCCACTCTGCTTACCTGCACTCCTCTGCTGCACCTGCACTCCACTACTGCCTCCTGCACTCCACTACTGCTGCACCTGCACTCCACTCTGCTACCTGCACTCCCACTGCTGCTCGCTCACTGCTGCTCTGCCTCATCTGCTCTGCCCATATCTGTCCTGCCTCACTGCGCTACCTGCCCTCCACTGCTTACCTGCCTCCACACTGTGCTACCTGCACCTCCACTACTGCTGCCTACCTCCACTACTGCTGCACTGCCTCCACTCTGCTGCTACCTGCACTCCACTACGCTGCTACCTGCACCTCCACTACTGCTGACCTGCCTCACTACTGCTGCTACCTGCTCCACTGCTGCTCCTGCACTCCACACTGCGCTACGCCCTGCTCGCTACCTGCACCTCCACTACTGCTCCTACCTGCACCTCCACTACTGCTCCTCACAAGAAAGTGATCATCATACTCTGGCAGCCAAATGTTCTGTTCGTAAGGAGATCCTTTCAAGAAATTAAAGGAAGACCTTAAGAAAACACCAGGCAACTCTCCAACTTATGCTGCAATAACCAAACTCCAGTCTACTACCACCAAGATCCTGCAAGCCACTCAGCAGCCCCACCACCACCACCACCACCACCACCACCACCACCACCACCACCACCACCACCAGCACCACCATCACCACCACCAGCACCACCAGCACCACCAGCACCACCAGCACCACCACCACCACCACCACCACCACCACCACCACCATCACCACCACCAGCAATACCAGCACCACCAGCACCACCACCACCACCACCACCACCACCAGCACCACCATCACCACCACCAGCACCACCAGCACCACCAGCACCACCACCACCACCACCAGCACCACCATCACCACCACCACCACCACCACCACCACCACCACCACCACCACCAGCACCACCAGCACCACCAGCACCACCACCACCACCACCACCACCAGCACCACCATCACCACCACCACCACCACCACCACCACCACCACCACCACCACCACCACCAGCACCACCATCACCACCACCACCAGCACCACCAGCACCACCACCAGCACCACCACCACCACTACCACCACCAGCACCACCACCACCACCACCACAACCACAACCACCACCACCACACCACCACCAGCACCACCACCACCACCACCACCCGCCTCGCCTCTGCCTGACGACATCTCCACGAAGATTTACTACTGCATGATGTTTGCTCACATGAACAACGCAGCTAAACCAGGATCCTTCAACACATCGATAAACGAACTTCTCGCCCTCAACAACATGCCAGCATTCAACTTCCCAACAAGTCCTCCTTCAGCTGAGATTTTAAAGATAATTCCAAAAGTCGTCAGCTTTGCTGCACCAGATGACTTGCAAGAATTGCTGCTCGAAGATGACGCTCCCTCTACACCAGCCTCCACCAATGAGAGTTCACCTCCATCTCGCACCACCACCACTGTCGAGAACCAATCAGCTGCCTCCTTACCCGTGGAGAAACAGCCACCTCCCACCAATGAGAAGCATTCAACTACTACTGCCACGAACCAATCACCGACCTCGCCTTCGACCGCCTCTGCTGCTACGAACCCCTGCCCCTGCAACTATAACTGGTGTTCTGTTCTACACCACTCGTCAGTTTAATGACAGAATGTTTGCCTCTGAACTTCTCCAGCGACTTAAAGATGGGACTGCCAAGTTCGTCTGTACTGACTTTTACGTCCCCTTCGATGTAGTCCTCCTCGCCCTCGCTAACCATAAAAGCGACCAACCATTTGAGGCATCATTCGAAAACGGAAAACTGATTAATGAATGAAGATTTATCACTGTGACTGCTGACCTTCCCTGCCTGCCTCCGCCATCACCGCACCTTTCAAGGTGCCACCCTGTTGTTCCTGATTACTCGCCATCAAGACATGCAGAACGTCAGTACCACTTGCTCCACAGTGGTTGGGCCACTGATCTTCACATCCATCCTTCCCCTTCCTTCCCCATCTCGTCGATTCTTCGGCCATATAGATCGAGAGACTCTTAAGACTCGACTCGACCAGTGACCGACTGAACTTCTTCTCATAAGCTAGCTTCTCTAACAAACTGACAATCAGAACAGCTTGATTGAACAGTAATATGACCAATTCGACAAATAGCAATATAGCAAGCGGCAGCAACACAGCATCAGGAACAAGGATATAGAAAAACGACCCTAACTGGGGACCATCAGCAGATCCTCCATAATAGTCACAAAACTCCCTTAATACTGAATCTAGGTTTAGCATAAAATCCCCGACTGTGACAGTGCACAGATGCCTCAAAGAATTAGGTCAAGAGCTATAGCCAGAGACCAGAGTTATCACAGAGTGTCAGAGTGACACACATCCCAGTAAAACGTCGAAAATCACTATGTCTAGGCTATTCTCTGTGAACAGAGTTACACAGAGTCCAGAGAAGTATGTGTCGTCTCACCACCGAACACATACTCTACCAAACTGAGTCTAAATGACGAGAAAACAAGTAGACACAAGAGAGGTGTTGTCTCAACGAGGGTCAGCAGAGTAGAGCGGAGGAGGAAGGAGAAGCAGTCTCCAACTCAGGTGTGGTCAGGCCACCGACTGACTGCCCAGCCACTAGAAGCAAGCACAATAACAAGCATAGTGCAGTAAGCGAGGTAGTTTGCCAACTGAAAAGCAGCTTACTCAACACTCGAACAAAGAGCACAGTAGTGTACATGGTACATCCTACCTTATAATATAGCTAAGTCAAATAATAATATAAAGCAATATATTAACGATTTACCAATTATCGAAAATATCAGCAATATAAAATTATAGAAAATGAAAATATATATAAAATATATCATATCAACATGTCAATACATTGTGGCCCATTCTGGGGTCGCAATACTCCATCACCAATGCTCCATCACCAATGCTCCATCACCAATGCTCCATCACCCATGCTCCAGCACCAATACACCATCACCCTTGCCCCAGTACCCATGCTCCATCACCCATGCTCCACCACCCATTCCACCAATATTCGATCACCCATTTTCCATCACCTATGCTCCAGCACCCATGCTTCATCACACATGCTCCACCACCCATACTCCACAACCTATTCTCCATCACCCATGCTCCAGCACACATGCGTCATCATTCATGCTCCATCACCCATGCTTCATCACCCATGCTCCATCACCCATGCTCTATCATCCATGCTCCAAGACCCATAGTTTACCCATTCTCCATCACCAATTCTCCAATACCCATTCTAGATCACCCATGCTCCAGCACCCATGCTCCAGGACCCATGTTCCCGGACCCATGCTCCAGCACTCATGCTCTATCACACATGCTCCACCACCTATTCTCCATCACCCATGCTCCAGTACCTATGATCTATCCCTCATGTTCCATCAACCATGCTGCATCACCCATGCTTCATCCCCATGCTCCATCACCCATGATCCCCACCCATTATCCATCACCAATGCTCCAGCACCAATGTTTCATCACTCATGCTCCAGTACCCATGCTCCATCACTCATGCTCCTCCACCCATTCTCCATCACCCATGCTTAATCACCACTGCCCCAGCATCCATGCTCCATCACTCATGCTCCATCTTCTGTTCTCCTTCACCCATGCCCCCAATACCCATACTCTATCACCCATGCTCAGCACCCATGCTTCATCACTCATTCCATAGCACCCATGCTCCACCTTTGCTCCATCCACTATGCTTCATCACCCATGGTTCAGCACCCATGCTCCATTACCATGGCTCCAAAACCCATACTCCATCACCAATGCTCCATCACCAATGCTCCATCACCCATGCCCCAGCACCAATACACCATCACCCTTGCCCCAGCACCCATGCTCCATCACCCATGCTCCACCACCAATTCCACTCATATTCGACCACCTATTTTCCATCACCTATGCTCCAGCACCCATGCTTCATCACACATGCTCCACCAACCATACTCCACCACCTATTCTCCATCACCCATGCTCCCCACCCATTATCCATCACCAATGCTCCAGCACCAATGTTTCATCACTCATGCTCCAGTACCCATGCTCTATCACTCATGCTCCTCCACCCATTCTCCATCACCCATGCTTAATCACCACTGCCCCAGCATCCATGCTCCATCACTCATGCTCCATCTTCTGTTCTCCTTCACCCATGCCCCCAATACCCATACTCTATCACCCATGCTCAGCACCCATGCTTCATCACTCATTCCATAGCACCCATGCTCCACCTTTGCTCCATCCACTTGCTTCATCACCCATGGTTCAGCACCCATGCTCCATTACCATGGCTCCAAACCCATGCTCCATCACCATGCTCCATCACATGCTCCATCACCCATGCCCCAGCACCAATCACCATCACCCTTGCCCCAGCACCCATGCTCCATCACCGATGCTCCACCACCATTCCACTCATATTCGACCACCTATTTTCCATCACCATGTCCAGCACCCATGCTTCATCACACATGCTCCACCAACCATACTCCACCACCTATTCTCCATCACCCATGCTCCAGCACACATGCTTTATCATTTATGCTCCATCACCCATGCTTCATCACCTATGCTCCATCACCCATGCTCTATCATCCATGGTCCAAGACCCATAGTTTACCCATTCTACAGCACCCATGCTCCAGCACCCATGTTCCAGCACTCATTCTCCATCACACATGCTCCACCACCATACTCCACCACCTATTCTCCATCACCCATGTTCCAGCACCTATGCTCTATCCCTCATGTTCCATCACCCATGCTGCATCACCATGCTTCATCACCCATGCTGCATCACCCATGCTCCATCACCCATGCTCCATCACATATGTTCCACACCCATTATTCATCACCAATGCTCCAGCACCCATGTTTCATCACTCATGCTCCAGCACCTATGCTCCATCACCCATGTTCCTCCACCCATTCTCCGTCACCCATGCTCAATCACCGATGCCCCAGCACCCATGCTAGATCACCCATGCTCCATCACCCATGTTCCGTCACCAATGCCCCAGCACCCATGCTCCATCACTTATGCTCCATCTTATGTTCTCCTTCACCCAAGCCCCAACACCCATATTCTATTACCATGCTCAGACCATGCAGCACCATGTCATATTGCAAGCACCCATGTCCATTGCCCATCACCAGTCATCCCAGCCATCCCATGCTCAGCCTGCCCACACCATACTCCATCACCCATGTTCCATCACCCATGCCACCACCATTCCACTTTCTACATTACACTCATGTCCAGCACCCATGCTCATCACAATGTCCATCCACCCATGCTCCATACCATTCTCATCACCATGCTCCAGCCCATGTTTCCATCTACCTATAGCTCCATCACCAATGCTCATCACCCATGCTCCACACTATGCTCATCATCCATGCTCCAGACCACCTAGTTTCAATGCTATTCACCCATGCTCCACACATGCTCCATCACCCATGCTCCAGCACCTCATGCTCATCACCATGCTCCACCACCTATTCTCCATCACCCGATGTCCAGCACCTATGTCTATCCTCATGTTCCATCACCCATGCTCACACCATGCTCATCACCCATGCTCCCCACCAATTATCCATCACCAATGCTCCAGCACCCATGTTTCATCACTCATGCTCCAGCACCCATGCTCCAGCACCTATGCTCCATCACCCATGCCCCAGCACCCATGCTCCATCACCCATGCTCCATCACCCATGCTCCGTCACTAATGCCCCAGAACCCATGCTCCATCACTCATGCTCCATCTTCTGTTTTCCTTCACCCATGCCCCCAACACCCATACTCTATCACCCATGCTTCAGCACCCATGCTTCATCACTCATGCCATAGCACCCATGCTCCACCTTTGCTCCATCACCCATGGTTCAGCACCCATGTTCCATTACCTTGTTCCAAAACCCATACTCAACCACCCATTTTACATCACTTATGCTCCATCACCCATGCTCCATCACCCATTCTCCAACACCCATGCTCAATCACCCATGCTCCATCACTCATTCTCTATCAACCATGCCCCAGCATCCATGCTCAATCACCTATGCTCCATCACCCATGCCCCAGAACCCATGCTTAATCACCCATGCTCCACCACTCATGCTCAATCGCCTATGCTTCACCAATGCCCCAGCATCCATGATCCATCATCCATGCTCCAGCACCCATACTACGACTCATTGCATCACCCATGCTCCAGCACCATGCTTCATCACCATTGCTCCAGCACCCAAGTTTCATCACCTGTTCTCCATCCCTTATACTCCACCACCCATTCTCCATCACCAATGCTCCAACACCTATGTTCCATCACCCATGCTCCAGCACCCATACTCTACCATCCATTCTGCATCACCCATGCTCCAGCACCCATGCTTCATCACCCATGCTCCAGCACCCAAGGTTTATCACCTATGCTCCACCACCCATACTCCACCACCCATTCTCCATCACCCATGCTCCAACACCCATGCTTCATCACCTATGCTCCATCACCCATACTCCAGCACCTATGCTTCGTCACCCATGCTCCAGCACCTATGCTTCATCATCCATGCTCCAGCACCCATGCTCTATCACTCATACTCCTCCACCCATTCTCCAACACCCATACTCCTCCACCCATTATCCAACACTCATGCTTCATCACCCATGCTCCAGCACCATGCTTCATCACCCATGCTCCAGCACCAATGCTCCAGCACCCATACTTCTCCACCCATTATCCATGCTCCTTCAGCCATTCTCCAACACACATACTCCTCTACCTATTCTCCATCACCCATGCTCAACCACCCATTCTCCATCACCCATGCTCCATCTCCTTTCTTCATCACCCATGCCTCAGCACCCATGCTCAATTGTAGACAGCCTGTACTGTCTGCTAGACAGCCTAAGCACTACGATGCTGCCCGCTCGAGGCCTCCCCAGGTCAGTGAGACGCGATGCCAAGTCGCTCTCACTTCACGGCCTACCCTCACGGGTTCAACTCGCTTCCCCTTCAAGTAACTTACAAGAAAGCTCAGCACTAAACCGCTGTTCAACAGCATTAACAGTGGTGGCAACGGTTCCAGCGGCAGAGTGAGCTTTGTTCTCGGGGTGTAGGGGACTGACGACAGTCATCCAGCCACATCATCCGCGCCCATCCAACCCGCCAGCTGGCCTCCAGAGTCACCAGTTACTCCCAGCGTCTCAACGGTGGCTGAGACAGATCTTCGTCCTCGATTTTCCCACAAAATCTGGACATAGGCGTCACGGCGTCATCTCCAGCCTCAGCAGTCACGTGCTCACTTCAACTCCAGCAGCCTTCTCCTGCTTTCTACAGCATCCCTACGCCCGTCAAGCTCCAAGAAGTAGAGAGTTTTCGTCATTTTCTGCCCTCCCCAAGTATTGCCCGATATTTTCTACGCCATTGAAGACCCCACCCATAGCAGTCTACAAGTGGTACGAGGCGTGTATCGCTCTTACCCAGAGTTACCAGTGCACCGCTGAAAGCTTCAGCACCTTCAGCGCCTCATACCTGCTTATCTGTGTCTCCTCACCATCTCCTAAATTCAGAGTTAAGTAAACAGTGACTTACCTAGCATTTCCTAACATTTGTGACATTATTTACTAGTCCTTCACCAATACAGTCATTGCTGAAGCCATACTTTCAGTGATTTGTTCAGTTGTTATCAGCCAGCTGCTGAAGCCAGAGCACATCTTGTGCACTCTGCACTTTTCTGAAGTACTGTTGCATTTTGTATTTCAGCATATCATTCTGCAACTTGTATACCAACTTATTATTAATTGCTATTGTTTAAAATTGTTCAGTTTGCTATCCATATTTTTTTTTTAGTTTGGAAATTATTCCTGAGTGCTATTATTTTGATTGTTGCCTCTGCAAGCTAATCACAAATTGTAGACACCCCTGCACGACTTCAGTCATTAATTGCTTTTCACGTGTTATTACACAGTGTTCTTGCTAGTTTTTCTAGCCTGCAGTTGTCGTAATTTGTGCCTAGCCACCTGCATTTTATCCAGTGTCTTCATTTATTTGCTCCACAACTATTCCATGTTTTTGTCTGTGCTTATTCACCTGTGTATTGCATTTTGCTATTGTTTATGCCCTTGTCATTGAATGCACCACTAGTTCCTGCCATTGCAGTTTCAGGAACCTGCTTATTTGCCATTAATTGCAATAATTACTTGTGAAATTCCATACTTTTGATCCAGTATTTTCGTGTGAAATTTTTGTTCTGTGTCAGTGTACACCCTGTTAACATCAGTGTATTTTTGTTCTTACTTTTATTGAGTTTTTAATATTTTGTATACCTCATTGCAACTGCCAGCATCTGCAACGTTTTGCCGTGTGCTGAGCAAGCCTGCACCTCAGTTCACTTTGTGTAATACCTGATTTATTTTAATTTGTGCAACTTTTGCAATTTTTGCTACCTTTCCTCCAGTTCAATTCTTTTTTTTTTATAATTTTTGTTGCCAGTTTTCTTTTTGCAATTGCTAAATTACCTCTGCATTGTCTCCCAGTTCAGTGAACTATCTGCATCATTTTGTAAACTTCCCTGTAGTACAGAGTGTACCATTATTTTTTTTATTGTGTGCTCAAAGTATTTTAGGAAATAAGCAGTTTATCAAGCAACATCGTGTTGCATTCTCTCTGACTCCGTGCTAAGTTGTAGTTAATTGTGTACCATTTCTTGCTCTGTCCTGTTTACCTTCTTTGTGACCTGTTTTGTGTTCGTACATTTGATGTCTTGACTATGACAGGCAGTAACCGTGGCCATCCCGCTCGTCCAGTTTCTGCCAACGCTTGCAATGATGCCCCAGGTGTGGTGACCACCGGGGGGGAGAGCGAACCTCTTCCGACAGTCGGTTTGGCTCACGTCTCAACCGAGAGTGTGTTTGCTAGTCGTTCATACCCAGCCTTCTTTTCGACGGTCGTTCAAGTATGTTAGAGCCATGATTGCAATCAGTCAAGACAGCAGTTAAGGCTAAACATGTGCTCCCTACGATGCGCAGTATGTCAGTGCTGCAGTCGCCGCAGTAGATCTCTCCAAGAGTGACATTAGTTCCTTTATGCGCCTCGACCTAGTTTGCAATTTGCAATCTTGGTCCTCCTCAAGGAAGAATTCAGATGTTATTTCAGGCGCAGTCATCAACGCCACTACCTTGAGATTGTCACCAGCATCTTGAACGAGTGTCAGTCCGTTCACAAAAGTCCCCTTGCTTGCATATGCCGTTTTGAGTAAGAGTCGAAAGAATTCAGTGATGGTATTCGTGCTGCCACGTGGATTACGCAATCGGACAGTATTAAAGTTAAAGACATCATCCCCATGCATGCCATAGGCATCATGCGAAGAGATGCCCCGCCTATTCTCCAGGGCTCAATCGATGTGTTAGGGCTCTGCCCCCAGCACGAAGTAATGGGTGCGTACGATCATAAGAACATAAGAATGGAGGAACACTGCAGAAGGCCTACTGGCCCATACAAGGCAGGTCCATATCAAAACCACCACTACCTAAGAATTTATTCCCGTACTCACGACACCAATCAAACCCAGCCCCTCCCACTCATATATTTGTCCAATCTCTTTTTAAAGCCACCCAAGGTCCTAGCCTCTATCACAGTACTCGGAAGATTGTTCCACGCATCAACAACTCTGTTCGAAAACCAGTACTTGCCTATGTCCTTTCTAAATCTAAATTTATCCAATTTAAATCCGTTATTTCTGGTTCTTACTTGGTTCGATATCCTCAGTATTTTACTAATATCTCCCTTGTTTATGCCCATCATCCACTTGTACACCTCGATGATATCTTCCCTCATTCTACGTCTCTCCAGAGAGTGGAGATTCAACGCTCTAAGTCTATCTTCATACGGGAGATTTCTTATACTGTAAATCATTTTAGTCATTCTTCTTTGTATGTTCTCCAATGAATCTATATCCATCCTGTAGTAAGGAGACCAAAACTGAGCTGCATAATCCAAATGAGGTCTCACTAGTGATGTATAGAGCTGTAAAATAACTTTTGGACTTCTGTTGCTTATACTTCTTGAAATAAATCCTAGTAATCTGTTAGCCTTATTGCGCACACTTAGGCACTGTTGTCTTGGCTTTAGATTCCTGCTTACCATGACTCCCAAGTCTTTTTCACATTCTGTATGATCAAGCTCTACTTCACCTAGTTTAAAAATTCGAGGGATATTTTCATTACCAAGGACTAGTACCTTACACTTGTCCACATTGAACTTCATCTGCCACTTTTCAGACCAAGACATTAATTTGTCCAAATCCTCCTGGAGTTCACTGGTGTCCTCCTCAGAATGAATCATACGGCCTATTTTTGTATCATCAGCAAATTTACTCATGTCACTTGCAATTCCTTCATCAAGGTCATTTATGTAAATTATGAACAACAATGGGCCTAAAACTGATCCTTGTGGAACGCCACTAGTGACTAATCCCCATTCAGATTTGACCCCATTAATGGAAACTCTCTGCTTTCTATTGGTAAGCCATGCCTCTATCCATGCTAGAACTTTACCTCCTATACCATGAGCTGCCACCTTTCTTAAGAGTCTCTTGTGAGGTACTCTATCGAAGGCCTTACTGAAATCCAAGTAAACTATATCATATTCTTTATCACTGTCTACTGCCTCAAATGTTTAATTGAAAAACGTCAGTAAATTTGTTAGGCAGGAACGACCTCTCGTGAACCCATGCTGAGATTCATTAATCAAATTATGTTCTTCAAGGTGACTTCTAATAATATCAGCTATAATTGATTCTAATAATTTGCCTACTATAGATGTGAGGCTTATTGGACGGTAATTTGATGGAATTGACTTATCCCCTGATTTGAATATAGGAACTACATTAGCTATCTTCCACATCTCTGGCACAATACCAGTTAGGATGGACGTATTAAACACATTCGTTAATGGCTGACTAAGTTCCATCTTGCATCTTTAAGGTACCCTGGAAAACAAAAAACTGCGCTCGGGTCCCAATGATTATTTGCTTCAGCTTTTTCATTTTGCTATTTAAATGACCTGTGCAGAGAGAGAAAATTTTTTTAGTTTTTTTAGATTTTGCCACCGAAGTGGTTGGTTTTTGCACCCCTTTCCATCCTGTGGACGGTAGCGCAAGAGCATATGGATACACAAAAGGCCTGGGGCACTAGGCCCCAAAGGGGTTAACAATTGACTTTTGGGGAATATCTACATTTAAATTATCTGTTACAAGCAGGTATCTTTTTTCCCATGAATAAGATATCTTGACATCCACATGGGTTTATTATATTGCCCATATTCCCAATAAGTGCACAATTCAGAAATAGTGTTCAAGACAGTGACCATATGCCTGATCACATAATTTGCATTTAGTTTGATCATCATCTGTTCCCCCAAACTGTCAAAGTACCTGAGCCAAGCCTGCCTGGCCACTACAACATCAGTCAGTCGGGTTCACATTGCAATTTTTTTTCCACAAACATGCCCATCTGTGTTCGCATTATCATGAGCACAGAAAAGCACGTTCATCGAAATTTAAATTTTGGTTTTTATTCAGTTCACTTATCTGTTACAAGCAAATTTAAGGGAAATTTTGGGAAAAATAAGTGATATTCCTTTACTAATAAGATATCTTGACATGTCACATAGGTTTTTTATACTGTTTTATCTTTTATTTCCTCAATAACTGGAAATTAGCAAGGGAAAACCCCTTTTTAATAATTTTAAAAAAAAGGGAACTGGTTAAACAAAAGTCTTACCTTTTAAAATTTAATGGATGTATGATGGGAGGGATAATTAGAAAGGTCCCGTTTGGGGGAAGATTATAAGGACTTAGAGAACACTTATCAAATGTGGATTGGGGGGAAGAAAAAGGACAAATGACAGTTTTTTTTTGACACTATACAGGCTGCCCAAAGAACATTTTCCCGATAAAGAAATTTGATCAAGTGTGAAAAATTAGAATAATGGTTTAAATATCTTTTTGGGGGAAAAAAAGAAAAATTTTATAGGGCATAAAAAGGGTTTAGGGGCATCTTATAAACAGTATACGACATTAAAGGGACGTTAAAAGGGAAAAAAAAATCTAAACGGGACTATGAAATTAAAGTTGCTAGGGATTCAAAAACTAACCCAAAAAATTTTTTCCCGGGTTTTAGAACAAAAAATTAGGGATAAGATGGGGCCCCCTTTAAAAAAAACTTTGGGCATCTTAAGAACATAAGAACATAAGAAAGGAGGGAAAACTGCAGCAGGCCTGTTGGCCCAAAACTAGGGAAGGGGGCCTTCACAACCGTCCCACTAACCCGAATATTTGCTCAAC
>WNWK01022776.1:0-31991 GCA_009830355.1 Cherax destructor
TAATAGTTGGTCTTACCTTTACTAACCACCACCACAAACACTGGCGTTCATAATAGTTGGTCTTCCTTTACTAACCACCACCACACAACACTGGCAGTTCATAATAATAGTTGGTCTTACCTTTACTAACCACCACCACACAACACTGGCAGTTCATAATAATGTTGGTGTTACCTTTACTAACCACCACCACACAACACTGGTAGTTCATAATAATAGTTTGTATTTTTACTAACCTCCACCACACAACACTGGCAGTTCATAATAATAGTTTGTCTTACCTTTACTAACCACCCCCACAAAACTGGAGTTCATAATAATAGTTGGTCTTACCTTTACTAACCACCACCACACAACACTGGCAGTTCATAATAATAGTTGGTCTTACCTTTACTAACCACCACCACACAACACTGGCAGTTCAAATTGTGGTCTTACCTTACTAACCACCACCACACAACACTGGCAGTTCATAAAATAGTTGGTCTTCCCTTTTACTAACCACCACCACACAACACTGGTAGTTCATAAAAATAGTTGGTCTTACCTTTACTAACCACCCCCACAAACACTGGAGTTCATAATAATAGTTGGTCTTACCTTTTTTAAACACCACCACACAACACTGGTAGTTCATAATAATAGTTGGTCTTACCTTTACTAACCACCACCACACAACACTGGCAGTTCATAATAATAGTTGGTCTTACCTTTACTAACCACCACCACACAACACTGGTAGTTCATAATAATAGTTGGTTTACCTTTACTAACCACCAAAACACAACACTGGTAGTTCATAATAATAGTTGGTGTTACCTTTACTAACCTCCACCACACAACACTGGCAGTTCATAATAATAGTTGGTCTTACCTTTACTAACCACCACCACACAACACTGGTAGTTCATAATAATAGTTGGTCTTACCTTTACTAACCACCACCACACAACACTGGTAGTTCATAATAATAGTTGGTCTTACCTTTACAAAACACCACCACACAACACTGGTAGTTCATAATATGTTGGTGTTACCTTTACTAACCACCACCACACAACACTGGCAGTTCATAATAATAGTTGGTGTTACCTTTACTAACCTTCACCACACAACACTGGCAGTTCATAATAATAGTTGGTGTTACCTTTACTAACCACCACCACACAACACTGGCAGTTCATAATAATAGTTGGTCTTACCTTTAACCACTACCACACAACACTGGCAGTTTCCTTACAACCCTTCTTAATCTTCCTTTCATCTGCCGAACACTTCTTCCTGCAAGATCCCCCAAGCTTCTTACATTTCTTCTTCGGCTCACACTCTGTTGGAGAAACAGTTTGTTTCAGTTTGATAGACTTAGCATGCTGCCCCAGCTACCGGGTACAGCCTATCAGCTGCCTACATACAATCTCGGTATATATGATGGGTCGCATTTGACCAATCATCTTTGCGACTTCTATACTTAGAGAAGATATACTTAGGAACATTCACATGTGTGTGTGTGTGTGTGTGTGTGTGTGTACTCATCTAATTGTACTCACCTAATTGTGGTTGCAGGGGTCGAGACTCAGCTCCTTGCCCCGCCTCTTCACTCACCGCTACTGGGTCCCTTCTCCCTGCTCCATGAGCTTTAACATACCTCGTCTTAAAGCTTATATGGTTCCTGCCTCCACTACATCACTTCCCAGACTATTCCACTTCCTGACTACTCTATGGCTGAAGAAATACTTCCCAACACCCCTTTTGACTCATCTGAGTCTTCAACTTCCAATTGTGACCCCTTGTTTCCGTGCCCCCTCTCTGGAACATCCTGTCTCTATCCACCTTGTCTATTCCCCGCAGTATTTTGTATGTCGTTATCATGACACCCTTAACCCTCCTGTCCTCCAGTGCTGTCAGGCCGGTTTTCCTTGACCTTTCTTCGTAGGATATTCCTAACACTGGAACTAACCTTGTCGCAAACCTTCCACTTTCTCTAATTTCTTGACGTGCTTGACCAGGTATGGGTTCCAAACTGGGGCTGCATACTCTAGTATGGGCATGACGTACACGGTGTACAGTTCTTGAACGATTCCTTACTAAGGTATCGGATCGCTATTCTCAGGTTTGCCAGTCGCCCGTATGCTGCAGCAGTTATCTGGTTGATGTGTGCTTCCGAAACGTGCTTGGTGTTATACTCACCCCCAAGATCTTTCTCTTTGAGCAGGTTTACAGTCTTTGACCACCTAGCCTATACTCTGTCTGGGTCTTTTTGCCCTTCCTTGATCTTCATGACTTTGCATTTTGGCGTTACTAAAACTGTGGTCCTGGGGAAATATAAGGGTCTTCCATTGCATGCTCAGAGCTGTTTTAGTTCCTTCCATTAAAGTGACCCCTTTCCCTTTAGTCCCTTCCCTGGCTGAAGCCCTATGCTCTGTGGTCTATCCTTCCTTTCGTGTGTTCCTGGCCACTACAGTTGATTTTGGAGTCTCTGCATATAGTATAGCTACGTCCTTCTCTTCAGACCCCTCATTTGTTGTTAGTGTGCTCCTTGTTTTTTCCCGGGCCCCACGTGGGTCTGATACGGCCTTGCATACAGAATAGCTTCTGTGCTCCCCCCTCTCCCCTTGTCTGTGACATGCAGAAGTTCTGATGGTATGTCTAAATTCTAACTTTTTCTTTAAGCTGTTCAGATTTTGCAGTTCTGCTTCTAAGTACTGTATCTTTGCTTCGCTGTTTTGGCTTGTAGTGCCACTTCCTGCTCTTTTGGGAGCTATCCTCTTCTCCATTTTCGTGCTAAGTCCTAGCTTCCTCCCCCACTCTTCCTCCCTTTTAGTGACTCGCCTCCAAGCTACCCTCCCAGGCTCATCCACCAGACCCCCTTGTGTCATCCTCTTCTTGGGAGCCCATTTTACCACAGAATGAAACTTATGTATTTTCAGAGTGAGTGTGTGTATGTGTGGGGGGAAAGAGAGAGAGAGAGAGAGAGAGAGAGAGAGAGAGAGAGAGAGAGAGAGAGAGAGAGAGAGAGAGGAGAGAGAAGAGAGAAATTTTATAGCATTGGAGTGAGAGACTGTGAGGGAGTGTGAGTGTGGGTGGTGTGAATGAGAGAGGGGAGATACAGGGGTAGAGAGTGGGATGCAGAGGGGGGAGAGATGTGGCAGGGTTAGGGGGCAAGGGTGGAGGGGGAAAAGGGAAATGCAGGGAGAAGCTAGGGGGAGGGAAGGAGTGAGAAGAGATGGGTAGGGGGAAGAGAAGGAGGATGAAGAAGGAAGTGGAGAGAGAAAGAGAGTGTGAGATAGTGTGAGTGTGTGAGTGAGTGTGAGAGATTGAATGTGAGAGAGGGGTGTGAGAGTAAGAGGTAAGAGAGTGTAAAGAGGTAGGTAGGAGAGAGGTAGAGAGAAGAAGAGAGAAGATTTGGGGTACAAGGAGAGAGGGGAGAGGAACTGCTGGTTGTGCACGGGGAGAAGAGGAGGGGAGAGATTTGGGGGAAGTACCCAGGGTGCTGGAGAGAGGGAAAGGGTAGGGAGAGGGGAAGATGGATGGAAGGTGAGGAGGAAGAGAGAGGAGGAGGGAGGGGAAAAGAGAGAGAGGTGAGGAGGAAGCAAGAGGGGAGAGAGAGAAGGAAGAGAGGGAGAGAAAGTAATAGGGGAGGGGATAGAGTGGTGTGAGGGAGAGGGAGGCAAGTGAGGAGGGAGAGATAGGGAGATGTAATGAGGGAGAGAGATAGAAAGAGGGAGATAGATAGAGAGAGATAGAAAGTGGAAGGTAGAGATATAACGAGGAGATAGAGAGAGATATATGAAAGATTGAGGTAGAGATAGAAAGTGGGAGAGAGAGATAGAAAGAGGGAGAGAGAGAGAGAAAGAGGGAGAGAGAGAGACAGAGATAGAGAGTGGAGAGAGAAATTTTATAGCATGGGAGTGAGAGAGTGTGAGGGAGTGTGAGTGTGGGTGAGAGAGTGTGAGTGAGAGAGTGTGAGAGATAGGAATAGAGATGGTAGGCAGAGGGAAGAGAAATGTGGCAGGGTTAGTGGGTACAAGTGGGGAGGGAAGGGAAGTGCAGGGAAAAGCAAGGGGAGGGAAGGAGTGAGAAGAGAAGCAGGATGGAGAAGGGAAAGTGGAGAGAGAAAGAGTGTGAGTGTTAGAGAGTGTTTGTGTGAGCGTGTGTGTGGAGAGTGAGAGGGAAGAGAAAAGAGACGAGAGTGTGATAGAGGTAGAATGAAGAGGGAGAGAAGATTAGGGGGTACAAGGAGAGAGGGAAGAGGAACTGCTGGTAATGCAAGGGGGAAGAGGAGGGGAGAGAGGTGGTAGAAGATAGAAAGAGGGAGATAGGAGATAGAAAGTGGAAGATAGAAAGAGGAGATAGAGAGATAGAAAGTGGAAGATGAAGAGGGAGATAGAGAGATAAGTGGAAGATAGAGATAGAACGAGTGAGATAGAGAGAGAGAGAAAAAAACGGGAGATAAATAGAAAGAGGGAGATAGTGATAGAAAAAGGAGAGAGGATAGATAGAGAGAGAGAGTAAGAGGGAGGGGGGAGAGATAGAAAGTGAAGATAGAAAGAGGGAGATAGAGAGATAAGTGG
Source organism: Cherax destructor (assembly GCA_009830355.1). NCBI lineage: Eukaryota > Metazoa > Arthropoda > Malacostraca > Decapoda > Parastacidae > Cherax > Cherax destructor. The sequence continues at coordinate 4,572 of WNWK01022776.1, forward strand.
AAGATAGAGATAGAACGAGGAGAAGAAGAGAGAGAGAGAAAGAAACAGGGAGATAGAGATAGAAAGAGGGAGATAGTGATAGAAAAAGGGAGAGAGAGTAGATAGAGAGAGAGAGTAAAGAGGGAGCGGGGAGGGAGAAGAGTTTAGCCATCAGGTTCCTTAGTCCTAACTGTTCATGTGTGTGTGTGTGTGTGTGTGTGTGTTTGTCCCTCCCACTACCTTGATTTAAATAAAATATTTCACTCTGACTGACTTGTTGGGTTATACTAGGCTCTCTACACGTATGCGCTGTGTGATAGCCTATCACTGTACCTGTATACCTGAATAACTTTACTTACTTATTGAATAAACAATGTTAGAGTATTCTACTGATCTTAGTACTGCTTCGCATTCATCTGCCTCGTGGTCCTACTAAACCTTCACAGTTCATTTCTATTAAGTGTTAAGTGCTCTGAATGATAGTCAGCTCTCTAGAGCAGGGATATTGACCTCCAGCTATCAGTGACTGAGCCGGACTCAGCCCCCATACAACCACAAAGAGGCTCTGTACTTTACTTTGGCTGAAGCTGACGTCTGGCACCCCTCATGCTCAATGTTTTACGATGCGCGATGCTTCACGATTTGGCTTCCACGATTGGCCCGCTTCCTCTTCGCTTCGAAACTATATTCTGCATACACTTGACACTAACTCAATTAATCCTTATCTCATTAACTTCCTGCTTGGTCTGCATTATTCTGGGTTTAATTTTGGTATTGGGATGTGGCAATACTACCTGCATCTCCTCGGCCTATGGTCTTCTCTCTTTCAGTGGCACTAATTTCAATTTATTTTATGTGACCTTCACCTCCTTTTTCTGATTGGGGTCAGGTCTTATCACTTCTCAGGTTGTTCACTGACACTGTCAACTACAGGCAATCCTGGTAATGGCTTTGGTGGGCAAAAAAACTACTAAACATTCGAGAACAAATGATCCTGTTACTCCCGGGCAGTGTTAGTTACCATTTTGTCCTTGGCACATGTCGATTAGACACTAGGCCTGTTTATGTATGTGTGTGTGTAACGAAACACTTCAAATGATTCGGCCCTCCGGGAATTGAACCTGGGCCCTCCGTCGTGAAGAAAGACGTAGCCACCATGCCATCGGGCGTGTAGTGTGTGTGTGTGTACTCACCTAATTGTGGTTGCAGGGGTCGAGACTCAGCTCCTGGCCCCGCCTCTTTGCTGTCCGCTACTGGGTCTCTGCTCTCCTTGCTCCATGAGCTTTATCATACCTTGTCTTAAAAGTATGTATGGTTCCCCCTCCACTCATAGTTCGCTAGACTATTCCACTTCCTGTGTTGTGTGTTTGTGTGTGATGTGGCCTCTAAATTGTACTCACCTAATTGTGGTTGCAGGGTCGAGTCAGCTCCTGGGCCACGCTTCTTTACTTGGCCAAATCCCTCTCTCTGCTCTCATGAGCTTTATCATGTCTCTTCTTAAAGATATGAATGGATCTCCTCCACCCACCTCACTTTTCAACACTTCCCTTACTTAAAACTTATGACTCAAGAAATACTTATAACATCCCTGTGACTCATCTCTGGAACATACTGTCTCAGTCCACTTTGTTGATTCTCTCTGTATTTTAAATGTCGTTATCATATCCCCCTATCTCTCCTGTCCTGCAGTGTCATCAGGTCCATTTCCTTAACCTCTCCTCGTAGGATATGCCTCCTTAACTCCAAGACTAGTCTTGTTGCAAACCTTTGCACTTTCTCAAACTTCCATACATGCTTGGCTAGGTGTGGCTTCCAAACTGGTGCTGCATACTCCAATATAGGCTTCACATACATGGTGTACAGGATCCTGAACGATTCCTTAGTGAGATGTCGGAATGCTATTCTCAGGTTTGCTAGGCGCCCATATGCTGCAGCAGTTATTTGGTTGATTGCGTCTCAGAAGATGTGCCCGGTGTTATACTCACCCCAAGATGCTTTTCCTTGAGTGAGGTTTGTTGTCTATGGCCCCCTCTAGACTGTACTCCGTCTGGGGTCTTCTTCCCCTTCCCCAATCTTCAAGACTTTGCATTTGGTGGGGTTGATCTCCAGAAGCCAGTTTCTGGTCCAGGCCTGCAGCCTATCCAGACTCCTTTGTGGTTCTGATTGGTCCTCGTCTGATTTAAATCTTCTCATCAACTTCACATCATCTGCAAACAGGACATATCTGAGTCTATTCATTCCGTCATGTCGTTCACATATACCAGAAACAGCACTGGTCTTAGCAATGATCCCTAGTCATGTACCATGACTCGCTGATGTCTTCATGACAGGTATTCCTTGATCCATTGCAATGCCTTCCCTGTTATACCTTCCTGGTCCTCCAGCTTTTGCACTAATCTCTTGTGTGGAATGTGTCAAACGCATTCATACTGTCAAAGAAAATGCAGTCTACCCACCCTCTCTCTTGTCTTACTGCCGTCACCCTTTCATAGAACTAAAGTAGGTTTGTTACGCAGGATTTCCCATCCCAGAAACCTTGCTGGATGTCGTTGATAAGATCCTTCCTTTCTAGGTACTCCACCACTCTTCTCGTGATAATCTTCTCCAAGACCTTGCATACATACAAGTCATTGACACTGGTCTGCAGTTTAATGCTTCGTGTCTGTCTCCATTTTTAAAAATTGGGACTATATGTGCTGTCTTCCATACTTCAGGTAGTCGCCCTGTTTCGATAGATGTGCTGAAGATTGTTGTTAGTGGAACACATAGCGCCTCTGCTCCCTCTCAGGACCCATGGAGAGATTATATCCGGCACCATCGCCTTTGAGATATCTACCTCACTTAGCAGCCTCTTCACTTCTTCCTCAGTTGAATGTATTGTGTCCAACACTTGATGGTGTACCCACCTCTCCGTCTTTCTGGAGGCCCTTCTCTCTCGTCTGTGAACACTTCTTTGAATCTCAAATTGAGCCCTCACATACTTCGTGGTCATTTCTTGTGACCTCCTCCTTCCTTCCTCAGCCTGATCACCTGGTCCTTTGAGAATGTTGGTGTTGGGGAGCGAGACCTGGCGAGGGCCTGTGGGGTTACGGGGTGGAGTTTGTGATGAGTGGGTGGGGGCAGAGTGCCCATAGTGAGTTGCTGTAGGGGTGGGGCTTGTGGTAAGGGGTGGGGACAGAGGGAACAGTATGTGAGTGTTGGTTTAGATTGTTCAGTTGTCTTGGGATTTTCGTGTTTGGGGTCCTTCTGCATATGTTTCTGGAGGATGTGTTTGTCATTCCATCTGGATCTGGGTTCTTCTGCTCATCTCTGTCATTTCCTCTCATTCCTTCTTTCATCTCTGTATCCTCTCTTTCTGTATCGTCCTTTTCTCTTGTGTTCTGTCTCGATTGAGGTACACTCTTTGGTATTCCAGTTTGTCCCTCAGTCTTGCTTTCTGCAGGATCATGGTTCGAGCTGATTCTGCCATGAAAATTACTTTGAGAGGCCATTTTCTTCCCTTGCAAACCACCTAATTCTCTGAAAATTTGTCACCTTAGTCATGTCGCCTTCACCTATTGCTTTCATGATACCTTCCATTTTTTTCTCCTCCTGTTTTCTTTCATCATGGGTTTCCCCTTCGACTTCCTGGAGCCTGTAGACAAAACTGACCTCTCTCTTTGGCCTCCCACTGTGTCTCCCATTGCATCCTCTGAGGTGTTTGAGTTCCTTCCATTGGAGCGTTCCTTCCTTAAATCCCTTCCCTGGCTGAAGCCCCTATACTCTGCTCTTCCTGGACCCTGCAGGTATCTGTTAGAGTCCTTGCATCTAGCAAAGCTTTTCATTGTCTTCAGACCTCTCATTTGTTCCTAGTGTGCTCCTCATCTTTGCCTTGGCCCCAGGTGAGTCTGATAGTGCCTCTACATACAGTATAGTTTCTTTGCTCCCTACAGTCCCATTGTCTGTGACTGATGTTGATGTTCCTGATGTTATATCTGTACTGTCATTTTTCTCTTTAAGCTGTTTCAGGTTTTTAAGTTCCTCTTTTAAGCACTGTATCTTATTTTCTGCTGCTTTGGCTTGTAGCTCCCACTTCCTGCTCTCTGCAGCTATCCTCTCCTCTATTTTCTTGCCAACCTCATCTAGCTTCTTTCCTCAGTCCTCTTCCCTTTTTGAGCTTTGCCTCCCAAACTTCCCTCCAAGGCTCGTCCACCAGACCCTGGTACTCCTCCTTGCTCATGCGTAACCCATTTTACCACAGAACGAAGCTTGTGTATGTTGAGATGGGTGTGTGTGTGTGAGGATGCTGTTGTAGGGAGGGAAAAGGGTGAGGGAGGTAGGGTGGGGGGAGAAAGATATGAGGAGGGAGGGGGACAGTGGCAGGGAGGGATTAGGGGTACAAGGGTGGTATAGGGAGATGTGAAAGGGAGTGTGGGAGAGGCTAGGAGGGAGAGAGAGGGGGAGAAGGAAGATGGATGGAAAGTGAGGATGAAGAGGGGGAGAGAAGAGAGAGAGGGAGGGAGAGAGAGAAAGTGATAGAACTGGGGATGGGAGGGAGAGGGAGGGGACAGAGTGATGGTGTGAGGGAGAGTGTCAGGAGGCTTATGTATTTTCAGAGTGAGTGGGTGTGAATGTGAAGATGGGTGTTTGTTGTAGGGAGGGAAAGGGGGAGATAGGGCAGATGGAGAAGGATATGAAGTGGGAAGGGGGGACAGCAGCAGGGAGAGATTAAGGGTACAAGGAGAGAGGGGGAAAGGAACTGCTGGTTAAGCACTGGTGGGAAGAGGTGGGGGAGGGAGGTAGTAGAAGTACCAGGGGGTACAGGGAGAGAGGTGGTAGAAGTGTATGTGTGTGTACTCACCTAGTTGTACTCACCTAGTTGTGGTTGCAAGGGTCGATTCATAGCTCCTGGCCCCACCTCTTTACTGGCCGCTACTGGGTCACTCTCCTTGCGCCATGTGCTTTATCATACCTTTTCTTAAAGCTATGAATGGGTCCTGCCTCTAATACATTGCTTCCCAAGCTATTCCACTTCCCGACCACTCTATGACTGAAAAAATACTTCCTAACATCCCTGTGATTCATTTGAGTCTTCAATTTCCAACTGTGTCCCCTTGTTGCTGTGTCCCATCTCTGGAACAGTCTGTCTCTGTCCACCTTGTCAATTCCTCTCAGTATCTTATATGTCGTTATCATGTCCCCCCTATCTCTCCTGTCCTCCAGTGTTGTCAGGTCGATTTCCCTTAACCTCTCCTCGTAGGACATACCCCTTAGCTCCGGGACTAGTCTTGTTGCAAACCTTTGCACTTTCTCTAGCTTCTTTAAGTGCTTGGCTAGATGTGGGTTCCAAACTGGTGCTGCATACTCCAGTATGGGCCTAACGTACACAGTGTACAGGGTCCTGAACGATTTTTTATTAAGATGTCGGAATGCTGTTCTTAGGTTAGCTAGGCGCCCATATGCTGCAGCAGTTATTTGGTTGATGTGCACCTCAGGAGATGTGCCTGGTGTTATACTCACCCCAAGATCTTTTTCCTTGATTGAGGTTTAAAGTCTCTGGCCCCCTAGACTGTACTCTGTCTGCAGTCTTCTTTGCCCTTCCCCAATCTTCATGACTTTGCACTTGGTGGGGTTGAACTCCAAGAGCCAATTGCTTGACCAGGCTTGCAGCCTGTCCAGATCCCTTTGTAGTTCTGCCTGGTCCTCGTCCGATTGAATTCTTCTCATCAACTTCACATCATCTGCAAACAGGGACACTTCGGAGTCTATTCCTTCCGGCATGTCGTTCACAAATACCAGAAACAGCACCGGTCCCAGGACTGACCCCTGTGGAACCCCACTCATCACCGGCGCCCACTCGGACACCTCGCCACGTACCATGACTCGCTGCTGTCTTCCTGACAGGTATTCCCTGATCCATTGTAGTGCCTTCCCTGTTGTCCCTGCCTGGTCCTCCAACTTCTGCACTAATCTCTTGTGTGGAACTGTGTCGAACGCCTTCTTACAGTCCAGGAATATGCAATCTACCCACCCCTCTCTCTCTCTTGTCTTACTGCTGTCACCCTGTCGTAGAACACCAGTAGGTTTGTGACACAGGATTTCCCGTCCCTGAAACCGTGCTGGCCGTCGTTGATAAGCTCATTCCTTTCTATGGGCTCCACCACTCTTCTCCTGATAATCTTCTCCATGACCTTGCATACTATACATGTCAGTGACACTGGTCTGTAGTTTAGTGCTACGTTCCTGTCTCCTTTTTTAAAGATTGGAACTACATTTGCTGTCTTCCATACCTCAGGTAGTTGCCATGTTTCGATAGACGTGTTGAAGATTGTTGTTAGGGGTACACATAGCTCCTCTGCTTCCTCTCTCAGGCCCCATCGCCTTTAAGGTATCCAGCTCGCTTAGTAGCCTCTTCACTTCCTCCTCAGTTGTGTGTATTGTGTCCAGCACTTGATTGTGTACCCTACCTCTCCTCCTTTCTGGAGGCCCTTCTATCTCCTCTGTGAACACTGCTTTGAATCTCATGTTGAGCTCCTCACACACTTCGCGGTCATTTCTTGTGACCTCCCCTCCTTCCTTCCTCAGCCTGATCACCTGGTCCTTGACTGTTGTTCTCCTCCTGATGTGACTGTACAACAGCTTTGGGTCAGATTTGGCTTTCGCTGCTATGTCTATCTCATACTGTCGTTGGGCCTCCCTTCTTACATGTGCATATTCGTTTCTGGCTCTACGACTGCTCTCCTTATTTTCCTAGGTTCTTTGCCTTCTATACTTCTTCCATTCCCTAGCACACTTGGTTTTGGCCTCCCTGCACCTTTGGGTGAACCAGGGGCTCATCCTGGCTTTTTCGTTGTTTCTGTTTCCCTTGGGTACAAACCTCTCCTCAGCTTCCTTGCATATTGTTGTCACATATTCCATCATCTCGTTTACTGATTTCCCTTCCATTTCTCTGTCCCACTGAACCCTGTTTAGGTAGTTCTTCATGCCCGCATAGTCCCCTTTTTTGTAGTTTGGCTTCATTCTTCTGGCCCTATCTGCCTCCCCCTCCACCTGCAACTCTACTGTGTAATCAAAGCTTAGAACCATATGGTCACTGGCCCCGAGGGGACTTTCGTGTGTGATGTCCTCAATATCCGCACTACTTAAGGTGAATACTAGGTCCAGTCTCGCTGGTTCATCCTCTCCTCTCTCCCTGATAGTATCCCTTACGAGTTAGTACATGAAGTTTTCCAGTACCACCTCCATCATCTTAGCTCTCCACGTATCTTGGCCCCCATGTGGCTCCAAGTTCTCCCAGTCAATTTTCTTGTGGTTGAAGTCACCCATGATCAGTAGCTTTGCCCTGCTCGCATGAGCCCTTCTGGCCATTTCAGCCAGTGTGTCAACCATCGCTCTGTTACTCTCATCATACTCTTGCCTTGGCCTCCTGCTGTTCTGGGGTGGGTTATACATTACTGCAATTACCACCTTGGGACCTCCAGACTGTAGCATTCCTATTATGTAATCTCCTGCTTCTCCTGTCTCCTCTCTAAAGCTCATCAAAATCCCATTGGTTTTTGATCAGCAGTGCCACTCCTCCACCCCCTCTGTTCCCTCTGTCTTTCCTCAGGATCTGGTATCCCATTGGAAAGATGGCATCTGTTATCATGCCTGTGAGCTTGGTTTCTGTGAGAGCTATTAGGTCCTGTGATGCCTCTTTGACTCTTTCGTACCACTCCTCCCACTTATTTGTGTGTGTGTGTATGTGTGTGTGTGTGTGGGTTAATTGTGTGAAGAGTAGTGGTGAAATTGTGTGTTATGGGCCTGTATGTGTGTGTGTGTGTGTGTGTGTAACTTTATGTGTGTGGATTTATTGTGTGAAAAGTAGTGGTGAAATTGTGTGTTATGGTGTATGAGTGTGTATGTGGGGTCTGCGAATAGAGTAACACGTAGTCTACAGTGCTCCTCTACCTGGCCTGACCTGACACACCTGATCTACCAGTTAATGTATTCTATGCTTCACCTGTCTGCTCGCCCTTTTCTACTAGGAATTATCAATTGCTACTTGTTACCGAGTATTGATATCCTACTCCTTATCTTACTATGAGAGTTGACCGTTCACAAACAGCTTAACGGTTAGGTAATTGGAACTTACACCGGACACCCGCAAACCACGCATAGGTGAATACTTGCGATGCGATGCAGCTTGTCCAGCGTGTGTGTGTGTGTGTACTCACCTAATTGTACTCACCTAATTGTGGTTGCAGGGGTCGAGACTCAGCTCCTAGCCCACCTTTTCGCTGTCCATTACTGGGTCTCTTCTCTCCCTGCTCCATGAGCTGGATCTCTGGAACATCCTGTCACTATCTACCTTGTCGATTCCCTGCAGAATTTTGTATGTCGTTATCATGTCTTCTCTAACCCTTCTGTCCTCCAGTGTTGTTAGTCCTATTTCCCTCAACCTTTCTTCATATGGCATTCCCCTGAGCTTGACCAGGTGTTGGTTCCAGACTGGTGCTGCATACTCTAGTATGGGCCTGACGTACACGGTGTACAGTGTCTTGAACGATTCCTTGTTAAGGTAACGGAACGCTAATCTTAGGTTTGCCAGTCGCCCATATGATGCCGCGGTTATCTGGTTGATGTGTGTTTCCGGAGACGTGCTTGGTGTTATACTCACCCTAAGGTCTTTCTCCTTTGATGAGGTTTGTAGCCTTTGTCCACCTAGCCTGTACTCTGTCAGCGGTCTTCTTTGCCCTTCTCCGATCTTCATGACTTTGCATTTGGTGGGGTTAAATTCGAGAAGCCAGTTGCTAGACCAGATGTCAAGCTTGTCCAGGTCTCTTTGAAGTCCTGCTTGGTCTTCATCCGATGTGATTCTCCTCATTAATTTCACATCATCTGCGAAAAGAGACACTTCTGAGTCTATCCCGTCCGTCATGTCATTCACATATACCAAGAATAGCACTGGTTCTAGGACTGACCCCTGCGGTACACCGCTCGTCACCGGCGCCCACTGTGATAACTCATCACGCACTATGACCCGTTGTTGCCTCCCTGTGAGGTATTCCCTGATCCATTCCAGTGCCCTTCCTGTTATACACGCTTGTTCTTCCAACTTCTTTACTAATCTCATATGAGGAACTGTGTTGAAGGCCTTCCTCTGTGTGTGTGTGTGTGTGTGTGTGTGTGTGTGTGTGTGTGTGTGTGTGTATGAGTGTTTGAGGGTTTAAGTGCATTGTTGCATGCTAGTGTAGGTGTTTTATATTCAGAATTTAGAGCACACTTGTATGCACCACAGACAACACCTGGTGTGGTTCCTACCTTTACTGTAGCCCTCCACACAACACTTGCACTTCTTTCCTTTACAACCTTTCAATAACTCGCTCTCACTCGCCGAACACGTCTTCTTGCACGTCCCTCCACGCTTCTTGCACTTCTTCTTGGTCTTGCATTCTGACAAGTTTTATACATGATTTAATATTTTTTTCAGTTAAAGGCCTGTCATGATGTTAGTTACCGAGGTCATTCAAAGTAGTCACCGTAAGAGTTTAAACTCTCTTGTAGTAATATTCTGACTCTTTAAAGTAGTCACCGCAAGAGTTTAAACTCTCTTGTAGTAATATTCTGACTCTTTAAAGTAGTCACCGCAAGAGTTTAAACTCTCTTGTAGTAATATAAAAATTAGCAAAATAAGCAACAAAAATAGCAAAATACTTTATGAATCAGCAACATAAAAAATACTTTGGGTCAGCAACAAAATAATCAATGAATATTTAGGATACCTGACAAAGTATATAATAGAAGGAGAGATGACTTACGATGTTTGCAACATTTGCAAGGCTGACAGGAGCCTCTGGTGTAAGTCTCGTGTGCAGTTGAACATTTCATATCTGGACCGACACAACGACCACCAAAGCTCTTGCAATCTTGCACAAGCTTCTTGCAGGGGTCCTCCACATATTGTCCCTTCTTGGATTTTCTGTCAACCTTCTTTTTCCTGGATTTCTGCTTCTTTCCCTTCTTATTCTTAGTCTTCCTTCTAACATGTTTCCTTTCCTTATATTTCCTGGACTTCTGCTTCTTTCCCTTCTTATTCTTAGTCTTCCTTCTAACATGTTTCCTTTCCTTATATTTCCTGGATTTCTGCTTCTTTCCCTTCTTATTCTTAGTCTTCCTTCTAACATGTTTCCTTTCCTTATATTTCTTGGATTTCTGCTTCTTTCCCTTCTTATTCTTAGTCTTCCTTCTAACATGTTTCCTTTCCTTATATTTCTTGGATTTCTGCTTCTTTCCCTTCTTATTCTTAGTCTTCCTTCTAACATGTTTCCTTTCCTTATATTTCCTGGACTTCTGCTTCTTTCCCTTCTTATTCTTAGTCTTCCTTCTAACATGTTTCCTTTCCTTATATTTCTTGGATTTCTGCTTCTTTCCCTTCTTATTCTTAGTCTTCCTTCTAACATGTTTCCTTTCCTTATTTTTCCTGGATTTCTGCTTCTTTCCCTTCTTATTCTTAGTCTTCCTTCTAACATGTTTCCTTTCCTTATTTTTCCTGGATTTCTGCTTCTTTCCCTTCTTATTCTTAGTCTTCCTTCTACATGTTTCCTTTCCTTATTTTTCCTGGATTTCTGCTTCCTTCTCTTCTTATTCTTAAACTTCTTTCTAACTTGTTTAGTATCCTTATTTTTCCTGAATTTACTGCCACCCTTCTTATTATTGGATTTTCTGCCAATCTTATTCTTTGATTTACTGCCAACCTTCTTATTCTTAAATTTTTCACCAGTCTTCTTAGTCTTAGATTTACTGGTTATCTTCTTATTCTTGGATATACTGCCAGTCTTTTTGTTTTTAAATTTACTACCAATCTTCTTGTTCTTATATTTACTACTAATCTTCTGGTTCTTATGTTTACTACCAATCTTCTTGTTGAATTTACTGCCTATCTTCATATTCTTGGATTTACTGCCTATCTTATTATTCCCAGCTTTCTTACCTTTCTTCTCTTTCCCCGTATTCTTAATCCTAGTATTTTTTCTTTTTTTTTTCTTCCCTGTTTTCGTATTCCCGATTTTTTTGTTAACTTTCTTCTTTCCTTTCTTCTTGCTCTTGGATTTTCTTCCAATATTCTCTTTTTTGGATTTTTTATCAACCTCCTGTTTTTCTTTCTTCTTATTCCTGGATTTTCTTTTAACTTGCTGTTTTCCATCCTTCATATTCTTAGATTTTCTGCCAATCTTCTTTATCTTGGATTTATTGCCAGTCTGCTTCTTCTTCTTGAATTGTTTCTCACTCTTCTTTTTCCATTCTTTCTTATTCTTGGATATTTCACTAACCTTCTGTGCTCCTCCTTTTTTATTCTTCATTACTCTGCTAACTATCTTTCTATTATGCTTCTCATTCTTGGATGTTCTTCCTACCTTCTTTTTTCCTTCTTTCTTATATTTTTTCTTATTCTTTCTTGTTTGTTTTTGTTTTTCTTACTCAAACTCTTTATCTTATTATTGTTAATCTTCCTCTTATTCTTCCTTTTCTTCTTTTTAGTCTTTCTTGTATTCTTTTCATTCTTCATCTTTGTTGCGTTGTTTTCTCTCCCGCTTTTCTTCTTCCGTTTATTGTTCTTGTGTTTTTTGTTGGTTTTCAATGTTTTATTTCCTCTTCTTCTCTGCGGTTGTCCTTGGTATGTGTCGTTCTTCTCTGTTTCTTTATCTTTTCTTCTACCTTTGTTTATTCTTCTGTACGGTTTGTAATTCATCACATTTTTGTTTGTCTTCTTGTTTATCTGTTTGCTGTTTTTATTTATTCTCTGTCCGTTGTAACTCTTGTCTTCTTTATTTACTTTCTGGCTTTTATTTCTTACACGAATTTCCCTCATCTTCTTCTTATCAGTTATTTTATGACTTTTATTGGTTTCCTGTGCATTATTTCTCCTCTTTCCTCTGTCTCTCCTACTTTTATCCATTCCTCTGTGGGTTATATTTTCAGTCAGTTTCTTTCTTCTCTTTGTCCTCTTCATTCCTTTGTCCTTTTCCATTTTTCTTTGTTCTTCATTCTTGTTGTATATTTTGTGTGTTTTATTATGTCGTTTTCGATTTTCGTCTTGAATATTTTTGCTTCGCTTTTGGTTGTCATTTGTTTTATATTCAGGTTTTCTTTTTTTATTGCGATGTTTCTTCAAACTTTCTTTCTGTCTCTTCATTATCATCTTCCTGCCATGTTTGTGACTTTTTCTCTTCATTATTTTCTTATCCTTTCTCTTATTTCCGTTTCTATCAGGGTTTTTATTCTGTTCATTTGCCTTGTTTTCTTTCTTAATTTGTTTATTTTTATAGATTTGTTTTTCTTTGTTGTTATTGTTTCCATTCATATAATGTTGTTTGGTAAATATTTGCTTTCTTCTTTTTTTGTTGCTAATCCTTACTGCGTCTTGAACATCTTTACCACTGCTGGGTTGTCCACTGACAGCATCTCTGTCTTTCTTCTTTGTTACCTTCTTCCTCTTTCTCTTACTTTGATTTACTTCACGGTGTTTCCAGTAATACATCGTCTGATGTTGTTCTTTGTTATTGTTGTGTTCTTGTCTACCTGTGTCATGGTTCTCTGGGGCTCCACCCTCACTTGCTCTCCTTCTGCTGTCAGCGAGTGATGATTCAAGTGATCCATTACCTGTGGTAATTACAGGTGATAATACCAGCTATGCAAGATGAACATTTTTTTACACATTCGACAAATATGAAGAATAACAAATGAAAAAGGCACCAAATGACTTGGGTATTTAAAATGGTTAGGTTATACTTCTCTGCTAAAGAACAGACTCGTGGCGAAATTCTATGGAAAAGCGTAGACTCAGGGGTTAGATGATTAAAGTGTATAAATTGAAGACTGGAATAAATATAGGGGATATAAATAACGTGCTAAAAATATCTAAGCAAAACAGGACTGATGTAATTGGTTTAGAAAACTACAAGTTGAAGAATAAGACACTTTTGCAACATATGGTAATCTTTATTACGTTCTTACTTATACTACTAGTAGGACCCGCCTCCTATGACTTCATCCAGATTATCCATGCTTCACCTCCAGCAGTATAAAAGGCTCTAGCCTCGTGTTTCAGTCTCACACTTCAGAAATATGTATCTGAACACCTCTCTAGGCTGTGGGTCTGAACACCTCAAAATTAATTCTTCAAGGTTGATGGACTGATCACATCATCATTATCTATCCACTGCTTCTGCTCTCTCCTCTATCTTCGACAGAAGCCTACTGTGCAAGTGAAACTTTCCGATAATAAAGATACGCAGTTGTTGCACATGTGTCTTACTTATGTAAATAATTGTAGGTATTGTATATCATGATTGTAATCAAAGTTTAATCTCTCAGAGAAGATTATACTTACTGAGGCAACAGCGGGAGCCACGAGGACAGTCATTGTAGTTAGTGAGGTAAGTGAGACAGTCAGCCTGGATCCTCACACACTGTCCTCCTCCAGTGTTGCACCTCACACCCTCACCTCCTGCCTGCAACTCCTGCACAACAGTGAACACTGTACTCACCTATTTGTACTCACCTATTTGTGGTTGCAGGGGTCGAGTCATAGCTCCTGGCCCCGCCTCTTCACTGATTGCTACTAGGTCCTCTCTCTCCCTGCTCCATGAGCTTTATCAAACCTAGTCTTAAAACTATGTATGGTTCCTGCCTCCACTATGTCGCTTTCTAAGCTATTCCACTTCCTGACAACTCTATGACTGAAGAAATACTTCCTAACATCCCTTTGACTCATAGGAGTCTTCAACTTCCAATTGTGACCCCTTGTTTCTGTGTCCCCTCTCTGGAACATCTTGTCTCTGTCCACCTTATCTATTCCTCGCAGTATTTTATATGTCGTTATCATGTCTCCCCTAACCCTCCTGTCCTCTAGTGTTGTCAGGCCGATTTCCCTTAACCTTTCTTCGTAGGACAATCCCCTTAGCTCTGGGACTAGTCTTCTTGCAAACCTTTGCACTTTCTCTAATTTCTTGACGTGCTTGACCAGGTGTGGGTTCCAAACTGGTGCTGCATACTCCAGTATGGGCCTGACGTATATGGTATACAGAGTGTTGAATGATTCCTTAGTGAGGTATTGGAACGCTATTCTTAGGTTTGCCAGCCGCCCGTATGCTGCAGCAGTTATCTGATTGATGTGTGCCTCAGGAGATGTGCTCGGTATTATACTCACCCCAAGATCTTTTTCTTTGAGTGAGGTTTGCAGTCTTTGGCCACCTAGACTATATTCTGTCTGCGGTCTTCTTTGCCCTTCCCCGATATTCATGACTTTACATTTGGCAGGGTTAAATTCAAGGAGCCAGTTACTGGACCAGGCTTGCAGCCTGTCCAGGTCTCTTTGTAGTCCTGCCTGATCCTCGACTGATTTGATTCTTCTCATTAACTTCACATCATCTGCAAACAGGGACACTTCTGAGTCTATCCCTTCCGTTATGTCATTCACATATACCAAAAACAGTACAGGTCCTGGGACTGACCCTTGTGGAACTCCACTCGTCACAGGTGCCCACTCTGACATCTCGTCACGTACCATGACTCGTTGTTGCCTCCCTGTCAGATATTCTCTGATCCATTGCAGTGCTTTTCCTGTTACGTGTGCCTGATCCTCTAGCTTTTGCATTAACCTCTTGTGAGGAACTGTGTCGAACGCTTTCTTGCAGTCCAAAAAAATGCAGTCTATCCACCCCTCTCTCTCGTGTCTTACTTCTGTTACCTTGTCATAAAACTCCAGTAGGTTTGTGACACAGGATTTTCCTTCCCTGAAACCGTGCTGGTTGTCGTTTATAAGCTTGTGTCTTTCTAGGTGCTCCACCACTCTCCTCCTGATGATCTTCTCCATGACTTTGCATACTATACACGTCAGTGACACAGGTCTGTAGTTTAATGCCTCGTGTCTGTCTCCTTTCTTAAAAATTGGGACTCCATTTGCCATCTTCCACGCCTCAGGTAGTTGCCCAGTTTCAATGGATGTGTTGAAGATTTGTGTTAGTGGCACACACAACATCTCTGCTCCCTCTCTAAGGACCCACGGAGAAATGTTGTCCGGTCCCACCGCTTTTGAGGTATCGAGTTCACATAGCAGCTTCTTCACCTCCTCCTCGGTTGTGTGTATTTCATCCAGCACTTGTTGGTATACCTCCCTATTCTGTATTCCTGGAGTCCTTCCTGTCTCCTGTGTAAATACTTCTTTAAATCTCATGTTGAGCTCCTCACATACCTCTTGGTCGTTTATTGTGAACTCCCCACCTTCCTTTCTCAGCCTGATTAACTGGTCCTTGACTGTTGTTTTCCTCCTGATGTGGCTGTCAGTCACTACAGGTACCACAGAAACCCCTCCCACACACACACACACATAACCCATACATAGCTTTAAGAAGAGGTATGATAAATCTCATAGAGCTGGGAGAGTGACCTAGTAGTGTCCAGTAAAGAGGCGGTGCCAGAAGCTGTGACTCGACCCCTGTAACCACTATCAGGTGTGTACAATTAGGTAAATATACACACACACACACATAAACTCGGGTGGAACAACAAATAGATGTGAGGAGTGACCAGAAAGAATCCAGACATCATAGTACGCACAGAAAGAAAATTCACGGGGATGATAATAGACGCGATCTTTCCATCCGGATATCAGATACTGAGGAGAGGAAGAAGAGGCGAAGGAAGAGTTGCACTGCTCATCAAAAACAGGTGAGTATTTGAGGAAATAAAAAGAATCGACATAATGGGCGAAAGGAACTACATATTAGGAACGATTCAGTCTGGGGGCCCTGAGGTGGTAATTGCAGTGATGTATAACCCTCCACAGAATAGCCGGATGCAAAGAGAAGAATATGAAGAGGCCAACACCTCAATGATGGACACATTAGCTGAGATAGCCAGAAGGGCTGACGTGGGTAGGGCAACGTAACTAGTAATGGGTGATTTCAATCATTTGGAGATTGAATGGGAAAACCTGGAGCCACCTTGGGGATCCAAAATATGGAGAGCCAAGATGGTGGAGGTGGTACTGGAAAACCTCATGCATCAACATGTTATGGGCACTACCTGGGAGAGAGAGGAGAGGATGAACCAGCAAGACTGGAGCACGTATTCGCCTTGAATAGTTCAGACATTGAGAACATCATGTACGAAAGACCCCTCGGAGCTAGTGATCATGCGATTCTGAGTTTCGAATACATTGTAAAATTACAAGTGAAGAGGGAAGCAGGAATAAGATGGGAGACGCCAAACTACAAAAGGGGAGACTACTCAGGCAAGACGAATTTCCTACAAGAGGTTCAGTGGTAAAGAGAACTGGTGGGAAATCAATGAACGAAATGATGGACTATGTGACAACAGAATGCAAGGAGGCAGAAAAGAAGTTCGTTCCTAAGGGAAAGAGAAATAATGGGAAGACCAGAACGAACCCATGGTTCACCCAGAGGCGCAGAGAGGCAAACACTAAGTGCACCAGACAACGAAAAATGTACAGAAGACAAAGGACCCGGGAAAATGAAGAGATTAGTCGAAGAGCCAGAAAGGAATATGCACAGATAAGAGGAGGGGCAGCGACAATACGAAAAAACCATAGCAATGAAAGCCAAGTCTGACCTGTAGCTGTTTTATAGCCACATCATAAGGAAAATAACAGTCAAGGACCAGGTAATCAGGCTGACGGAGGAAGGTAGAAAGTTCACAAGAAACGACCGAGAAGTATGTGAGGAGCTCAACATGAAATTTAAAGAAGTATTTACAGTGGAGACAGGAAGGATTCCAGAAAGATGGTTTAGTAGGGTACACCAGCAAGTGACACCAAAAAGTGCTGGACGAAATACACAACCGAAGAGGAGACGAAGTTGCTGCTAAGTGAATCAGATACCACAAAAGTAGTGTGACCTTACAACATCTCTCCATGGGCCCTTAGAGGGAGCGGAGATGTTGTGTGTGCAACTAACAGCAATCGTCAAGACATCCATTGAAACTGGGCAACTACCAGAGGTGTGGAAGACGGAAAAAGTAGTCCAATTTTTAAGAAAGGAAATAGACACGAGGCATTAAACTACAGACCAGTGTCACTGACATGTATAGTATGCAAATTCATGGAGAAGATTATCAGGAGGAAAGTGGTGAAGTACCTAGAAAGGAACAAGCCAATAAACGACAACCAGCACAGTTTCAGGGAAGGGAAATCCTGTGTCACAAACCTACTGAAGTTTTATGACAAGGTAACAGATGTAAGACAAGAGAGAGAGAGCGGGGTGGGTTGATTGCATTTTCTTGGGCTGGAAGGTAGCTTTCCCCATAGTTCCACACAAGACATTAGTGCAAAAGCTACAGGATCAGTCACTCTTAATAGGAGAGGCAATGCAATGGATCAGAGAATACCTGACAGAGAGGCAACAGCGAGTCATGGTACGTGACGAGGTGTCAGAATGGGTGCCTCTGGCGAGCGGGTTCCACAGGGATTAGTCCTAGGACATGTGCTGTTTCTGGTATATGTGAATGACATGACGGAAAGGATAGACTCACAAATGTCCCCAATTGCAGATGATGTGAAGTTAATGAGGAGAGTTAAATCGGATAAAGATCAGGCAGGACTACAAAGGGACCTGGACAGGCTGACAGCTTGGTCCAGCAACTGGCTCCTGGAATTTAACCCCACCAAAGAAGACCACAGACAGAGTTCAGGCTAGGGGGCCAAAAACTGCAAACCTCACACTAGGAAAAGAATCATGGGGTGAGTATAATACTGAGCACATCTTCTGAGGAGCACATCAACCAGGAAACTGTTGCAGCATATGAGCTCCAAGCAAACCTAAGAAGAACATTCCGACACCTCAGTAAGGAATCGTTCAAGGTTCTGTACACTGCGTACATCAGGCGCATATTGGAGTACGCAGCACCAGTTTTTTAAGTGCAAAGGTTTGCATCAAGACTAGTAATGGAGCTAAGGGGAATGTCCTACGAAGAAAGGTTAAGGGGAATGTTCTACGAAGAAAGGTTAAGGGGATGTCCTACGAAGAAAGGTTAAGGGAAATCAACACGACAACACTGGAGGACAGGAGGGATAGGGACGACATGATAACGACTGTGAGGAATTGACAAGGTGGACAAAGACAAGATGTTCCAGAGATGGAACGCAGCAACAAAGGATCACAATTGGAAGTTGAAGACTCAGATGGGTCAAAGGGATGTTAGGAAGTATTTCTTCAGTTACAAAGTTGTCAGGAAGTGGAACAGCCTGGAAAGCGTAGTAGTGGAGGTAGGATCAATACATAGTTTTAAGATGAGGTATGATAAAGCTTAGGAAGCAGGGAGAAAGAGGGAGAGTGGAACAAGTAGTGACCAATGAATTTTGTGATTCCAGGAGCTATGGATCGACCCCAGCAACCACAAGTAGGTGAGTACACACACACGCACACACACAACGCCAAGCATACAATCCCAATTCAAACCACACTCCACACTCACAACCTACACCCCACAGTATGCAGTAGAATCCCATAGCACCCTGCCAGGTCTCCCACTTCCCTAAACCCCACAAACCCCATAGAATATAGTGTTGGGGAGGAAACTGAAGGTATGGTACACCAACACTGATGGAATAACAAATCAGATCCTGAAGAAAGACAGAGAGAACAGAGGGGGATGAGGAGTGGCACTGCTCATCAAAAACCATTGGGATTTTAAGGATCTGGAGAGAGGAGACAGAGTAGAAGCAAGATACTACATAATAGGAACACTTCAGTCAGGAGGTCCTTAAATGGTCATTGCAGTGATTCATAATCCACCACAGAATAGTAGGAGGCCAAGGAAAGACTATGATGAAAGTAACAGAGCGATGGTTGACACACCGGCTAAAGTGGCCAGAAGGGCCCATGTGGGCAGGGCAAAGCTACTGATTGTGGGTGACTTCAATCATAAAGAAATTGACTGGGAAAACCTGGAGCCACATGGCGGCCCAGAAACGTGGAGGGCTAAGATGTTGGAGGTGGCACTGGAAAAGCTCATGTACCAACAAGTAAAGGACATTACCAGTGAGAAAGGAGAGGATGAAGCAGCGAGACTGGACCTTGTATTCACCTTGAGTTATTCAGATATTGTACCCAAGGCAACAGAAATAACGAGAAAGCCAGGATGAGTCCTTGCTTCACCCAAAGATGTAGAGAGGCCAAAACCAAATGCACTAGAGAATGGAAGAAGTATAGAAGGCAAAGAACCCAGAAAAATAAGTACAGCAGTCAAAGAGCCAGAAATCAATATGCTCAGGAAAGGAGGGAGGCCCAACAGTAATACTAAAATGACAGAGTAGCGAAAATCAAAACCGACCTGAAGCTGTTGTACAGTCACATCAGGAGGAAAACAACAGTAAATGACCAAGTATTCAAGTAGTCAGGCTGAGGAAATAAGGAGATCACAAGACCGAGAAGTATTTGAGGAGTTCAACATGAGATTCAAAGAAGTATTCAGAGAGGAGACAGAAGGGGTTAAGGAAAGATGGAGAGGTGGGGTATACCTTAAGTGCTGGACACAATACATTCAACTGAGGAGGTGAAGATAGCTACCTCAAAGGCAATAGGGCCGGACAACATCTCTCCATGGATCCTGATATAGGGAGCAGAGGCAGTCTGTGTAACACAAACAACAATCTTCATAGAGGGTGACTATCTGAGGGATGGAAGACGGCAAATGTAGTCCTGTCATCCTAGGACACGGTGGTATGGATGCCTCTGAGCAAATTTCATTCTACTCCCTGTTTGGTATACTAGCCCAACAAGCAGTATTTTATATTATTGTACCCACGAACGAGTGTAATTGATCAATAACAAGACTGCGACTGCTTGTTGGGCTAGTACATCAAACAGGGAGTAGAATGAAATTAGCTCAGAGGCATCCACACCACCGTATGTCCTCGGATGACGGGTACAACACCTAGCTTGGCTGGGTGCGTCATTCTTGAGGATTGTGTGGTCCCGTGGACTAGAGCGTCATCTGTCTTTCGCTCACCATGAGGCGGGCCAAAGCAGCATGGATTCCATTCCTTCACTAGTCGCAGCATTGTTATTGATATATTTTAAAAAATATATATATATATATATATATATATATATATATATATATATATATATATTCAATTGGGATGGTGTCCACCTCTGGTGCAAATTGTGGGACCCCATAGCCTCGGAGAAGTGGATAAAAGGCTTCAAGGAAGAATATTTGGATTTCTTCCTGAAGCCATTTGAATATTCCACTTCTCCTACCACCCATCCTATATACACACATACAAAAAGCATATAAAATTTTATTAATATATATATATATTAGCTATAGCTAAGAGAGAAGAACAGGAAAGACTAGCTCGAAAAGAGAAAAAGGAACAGGAAAGGATTGCTAGAGAAGAAGAGTTCAGGAGAGAGAGGTAGCCTTCAAAATGAAGGAAATTGAAGAACAAGCTAAGCAAAGGGAATTAGAACAGTTAAATTCAACGCCCAGCCCTGGTTGTGTGCGGGTGCTCGTCGTGACCTCTGGTGGCCGCATCGTGAAATTTTATTTTCACTGTCATGGCTGAGGGCTACATGAGGAGGGTTAATACTGTTGGAATTGAGATTCTACAGGGAGCAGTGTACCCGTCCAACGCGGATATTGTTCTACCTGCGATTCTGCGTGATGTGCTGGGAGTGGACCATTCTGAATTATACGGGATATCCCTCAATGGAGCGAGGAGGCTGTTTGTGAAGTTTGCGTGTTCGGCGGCGTATCACAGGATCGTGGATACGTTTCAAGACAAGAGGCTGGTGGTGTTATCAGGCCTTGAGGTATGTGTCCATGATGTGTCAGCCACCTACAAGTGGGTGAAGCTGAAGAATGTGCCTTTTGAGGCGGGAGAATGTGATATTACTGAAGCCATGCAGAAATATGGCATTGTTCATGCAGTAACAGTTGGCAGGTGGGCAAATGGGCCCTATGCTGGGATGTTGGAGGGGACGTATTCCTCAAGATGACGTTACGTCAGGAGATCCCTTCTTATATACTAATGACTGGTTTTCGCACGCAGGTGTATGTTACATATGTTGGGCAGGTTCGAACCTGTCGGTTATGCGGACAGCAGGGACACCTGGCGGCAGACTGTAATCGAAGGAAGACGGAAGTGAGGCGAGGTGTGGACGAGGACGTGAGACCCAAGGAGGTTTCAACAATTTGACAGAAGACCGACTGTGGACGAGGGCAGGAGGGCATGGTGCGTCAGTCGTGGAGCGAGGAGGTGGAGCAGGTGGAAGGGCAGATGGGAGGCGAGGGTAATGTGTCGTCTGTGGCATCAGAGGAACATAGTACGGCGTCTGTTGCTGATCATCAGGGGATGCATGGGAGGAGGCAGAGATTTTGAAGGACCTACGAGGTTCATACAGGGAGATAATTTGTCGATGGAAGAAGTTTCTGTTTTGGGGCGAGGTGATTTCAAGAAGGATCAAAATGAGGCTGTTGTTGAGAATGAAATGTGTAGGGAAGTGAATAACGTTCAGGTATCTGTGGTAGTAGCAGAGGTTCATAGGGAAGAGGAAATGGAGTTAGTTGAGGAGAAAGGGGAGTCCAGGAAAAGGCCGGGGGAGGAGTCTGAGGATGACTTGTTGACAGCAGCACAAAGGCCTGGGAAAAAAGTGTGGGCAGATGTGGTGCAGGGGAAAGGAGGTAGGTCAAAGGGTACTGGGGTGCTAGGGAAGTAAAGGAGGATGGGAGGGTAGGAGGGGGAAGGATGGGGAAGGACATATGATAATGGAAAAGAGAGTACTGAAGCCAAGGGCAAACCCCAGTCTTACGTTTCAAGTGTGTAACATTTAATGTGAATGGCCTCAGGAATGAGGTGAAACGTAAATGGGTGGAGGTAACTTTGCGGAGGTGGAAAGTTGATGTTTTCTTTTGTCAAGAGCATAATTATAGGAAGGGTAATGAGCTAGCAATAAAGGGGTATAGGATTTTTGCTGTGATGCAAGGGCATTTAAAGGGGGTGTTGGTAGGAGTCAGTGAGTTATGTCCATTCACTTTAGAGTCTTGGGAGGATGTGGGTGGTAGAATAGTTAGAGTAAACGGGGATTGGGGTGGAGTACAGGTGAGTTTCCTGGGAGTATATATGCCAGCTATAAGCAATAGGAGACTAAAGGATGATTTTGTAAACAATGAGTTGGCGTATGCTGTCCGAGGTTTGCCTCAAGTGTCTAAATTGCTGGAGATTGGAATTGTGTGATTCGGATTAGAGACGTCGAGCTACGGGGGGGGGTGTTGGGGTCGTTGAGGGGTGTGTTGGGGGCAGTGGAGTGGTAGACGTGGTGGGGACGGGGAGAAATGGTGGAATATACCTTTATGAGGAAGGATTATGCAGCACGACTGGACAGAATATATGTGACAAGGGCGGTGGATGTTCGGAGGGTGGAATGTCGATGTGGGTTTTCGGATCATAGGGTGTGTTGTTTGAAGGGGTGGGACGGGGCAGTGAGTGTGTATAAAGTTATTGGAAATTGAATACGAGATTATTGAAGAGGAAGGGGGCTGAGATGTTTGAAGAGTGGTGGGAGGTGTGGAAGGGGGTGGGGTGTCAAATGGGATTGTCAGATGGTGGATGGAGAGGGGAAAGAGGAAATTAGGAAGTTTTATGGGTGGGTTGGTAGGGAAGATAGCAGGAGTAGGTTTGGGTATCAGAAATATTTGGAGGGGTTGTTATGTGATTGTCAGGCGGGGATTGGGGGAGGAGAACGGCAGAGGTAGTGGAATTGAGGGGTATGTTACGGGATTTACAAGAGGAACGGTTTCCTGCCTTACGGGTTAGGAGTGGTATGGAGGAGGTTTTATGGGAAATAAGGCTTCAAAGGTGGTTTTAAGGACTTTTGAGAAACGTAGGAGGGATGTTAATTTCGTCTTTGAAAGTGGAGGGGGGGGGTGGATGGGTATCAGGAGAGGAGGGTTTTAAGAACGACAGAGGGCATGGGGGGGTACGCGGAAGGATGGTTTCGTGTTCAATACAGGAAGGAAGGTTAATCAGGTGGAAAGAGAAGGGTTATTGCAGGGCATAGGGAGATTCTTGAGTGTGGAGGAGGGAAGAGAGTGCGGGGCAGAGATTTTGGAGGAGGAGGTTTGGGAAGCCGTGCAGGGTTTGAGGTTGGGGGAAGTCACCTGGGATCGATGGGTTGCCGGGGATTTGTACGTAACTCATTGGAGGTTTTAAAAGGGGTTCTCGTGAGGTTGTTTAATGGGTTGAGGAGGATGGTTTCATGGGGAATCAATGAGGACTGGGGTAGTTGTATTAGTGGCGAAGGGAGATTCTCCTGAGGGTTAAGTGATTATAGGGGCCTGGCTTTGTTGATGGCGGATTACAAAATTTTTGCAAAGATTTTGGCAAATAGGATCAAGAGGGGTTTAGGTGGAGTTTTGCATGAGGTCAATTTGGGGTGCCTGGAAGGAGTATTCGTACAGGGCATCGGCGAATTAAGCAGTTTATTGAAGAGAGTGAGGAGGGGGTGTTAGGATTGGATTGGCAGAGAGCATATGACAGGGTTGATCGAGAAATGTTATTAGCAATATTGGAAGGCAGGGTTTGGGGAAGGGGTGGTAAGGTGGGTCGAAACATTGTATGCAGGTGCGTTATTACGAGTGCAGATTAATGGGAAGGTGGGAAGGGCAGTGGAAATGCAGAGGGGTCTGCGACAGGGTTGTCCTCTGTCGCAGATCCTTTTGCCTTTTGCAGGATCCTTTTAACAGAATGGTAGAGGCGGGGTTGAGGGAGGGTCTGAGGAGAGGAAGGAGGTGGGTGGTATGGTTGGTTATGTTGATGACACCACGGTGTTGGTTAGGAAGGAGTGGCAATTGAGTAAGTTGAATGATTTGATAGAACGTTTTGGGAGGGAACAGGGATGAGGGTTAATGGGGAAGTCTAATTTATTGGAGGTAGGAAGTTGGTCTGGGGAACGTGGGGTCACGGAGGGGTTGGATTGTGTAGAAATGATTAAGATATGCGGTATAGTTTTTAGTGCAGATCCGGTAGTGGCACGGGAGGTGAATTCAAGGACGGTGGTGGATGCAGCAATTGGAAGGATGAGGGGTGGGGAGTGGGAGAGGTGACATTACTGCAAGAGTTATTGTTATAAATGTGTTGGTGTATAGCAAATTATGGTTTAGGGCAGTGGTATATCCTCTCTTGGAGTGGATGTCAACGTTTGTTGAGTAATGTTTTAAAGTTCGTATAGGGGCATGGAGACACTGGCTAAGTAGGGAGGTAGTGGAAACCAAGACAAGGTGGGGAGGCTAGGGTTGATACCTTGAGGTGTAGATTACGAAATGTGTTTGTAGGCATGAATTTCTGATGCGGGGAGGAGGGGAAGAAGAGTGGGGTTCGTAATGAAGGAGGTGCGCAGGTGGTGGGGAAGGAAGGATATTTTGGTATGTGAGGCAGTTTTGCGAGGGTTAATGGTGATGAAAGAGCCGGGGACGAGTAGGGTTAGTAGGTTGGATAGGTTGGGCTTGGAGGAAGGAGGTGCATGGGAGAGGGTTTATCCCTGTATGATTGGCAAGGAATATGGAGGTGGTTTCAAGCTAAAGTTACATCCTAGGGTGCGAGAGGTAGGATATAGGTTTTGCAGGGGTTTTGGCTTCTAGAGCTCAATTATACGTCATGGGGTTGGTAGCCGATGGGGTTTGCGGTAGGTGTGGAGAGCTGGAAACGGCATATCATGTCGTTTATTTTGTGATGGATTGCAGGAGGTGAGAGAATGGTTTGGGGGTTTACAACAGGTGGGGAAAGGGAGGTTTCGGTTCTGAGGCGCTGGTTTGGATCTGGGGCAGTTTTCGGACAGCATACGCAGGGTTGTCTTATTTGGTATTGGATTATGTTTATATTTCATGGAGTTGTAGGGAAGAGGAGGAGGGCACGTATTGGGGCATTGGGAGCGGCTTTATAGGACTAAGTGTAGGAACAGGGAATTATATGGTAGGGCGTGGGATGGGGCTTTCTCGCAGCCTTATCGAGAGATGACAGTGCATGGGTTAAGGGTGTGGGAGGAGAGGTTAGTGGGGAAGGAGGGGAATGGGTTAGGGGTGGTGAACGGGGATGGGTAATGTAGTGGGGAATGTGTAGATGATAGGTAAGGGGGGGGTTAGGTGGGTTCTTAGGTGGAAGGCCGTTAGGTGGGGAGGGTGTAGATCAGTGGGGAAGAGGCTGGGGTAGTTTGTGCTTCAGTACATCTCTGAGTATGAGAACCTTCTGTGCCGAAGGTTGGTTCCGATGTTGGATAAGAGGCATACAAGGATTGTATAATCATAGATGTTCATATATTTTGGGCCTTCTGTGTAAGGTCATTATTGGAGTAAGTTATTTTTGTTATGTTAGTGTTTTCTGTGTTTTGTGTTGAAATGCAGAGATCATTATATAAGAAATATGTAACATTTTGTGTGTGTGCGTGTGTGTGCGTGGTTCATGTTATGTTTTCTTGTTTGTGGATTGTGTCCAAGGGAGGTTATGCATGTGGGGTTTATGGGTAGTTCTTTATAAGAAGTGTATACCTCTTCTTGTCTATGTTTTGTTATATCAAATTATTGTGTATAGATCAGAAGTATACTAAAGGTGGCCTTAAGTATATGGGGTTTGGTGGTTGTAAGAATTTTTGGGGAAATAGGAAGGATATGTAGTTGTCAGGTATATATTGTGTTTAATGTATCCCATGGTTGGGAAGGTATATATGTTTTTTATATACGATTGTGTCATGGGTAATGTATTCATTCCTTGTGTGGTCATTGTTTTGTGGTTTTATGTTTTGTCTTATGGCATAACCATGCGTGAACTCTTGGAGGGGAAGGTGCTGTACAAGGATAAGATTGTAGTTGTTTCTGGTGTGCCTTGAAGCGTTCACGTAGAATTATTGATTGGTTGGTATATATTCGTCTGTTATAGTGAAAAGGAAGGAACCATGGAGTGTGCTGTAATATTATATTTGGTACTAAGGATTTAGTGTGGGGAAGTTGCTTGTAGTTGTTTTGGTATTGGGAAATTCTTATGTACAAGGTAATATCTATGTCATGATGTTTGTATACGCAGATTTCAATAAAATATAAAAAAATATATTACCAGTTTCGAGAACACTGCCACTCTCTGTGACTGGCCATCAGATTCTTGGGCTACTAGGCTTGGCTTACTTCTGTCGGGATCAGCATTAAATATATATTCCACTTTACCTTCTGATGTCATTACTAATTATAGTCTGCTGAAGAAAGCCATACATCACGTGTTTTGGAAAACCACTCATCATTACAAGTCGGAGTTTCGTCATGCTAGAATATCTCCAAATCAAAATTACATGCAGTACTTAACAACATTTTCAGATTGTTTAATTCTTGGATTGATAACTCTGAAGGCGATTACGACTTCGACTCATTACGAGACCTGATGGTAAGGGATCACTTTCTTTCTTCTGAAACTCTGATTTACGAATATTTATAAAAGAACGAAATGTTCACACAGCTCGAAATGGCACAGGTTACGACATATATGCGTGTGGCATAATAACTACCCCAAGGGGCGTAGTAGATATAAGTCTGTTGTGCCTAATCAAACTGAAGTACCCAAACACTTGTCCCTAAGATTTCACGGCCTTCACGGTAAAATGTTTCAACTGTAATGAATTGGGACAGACAAACAGAATGTCCCAAAAGAAAGGATGAGAACATCGGGATGTGTTTTCACCAAGCTATTAATAATGCAGCTTTTAGTGAAGGTACGGTTAACGGCATGAATGTTTCGACAATTCTTAGAGATACTGGATGCTCCTGTAGTGTTATATCCAGTAAGCTTTTCCCTAACTTTGATCCTTCACGGTATAAAGTTACTATATTAACTGACTAACTAGAAAGAAGTGATTCTTTTCAACCATCAGATGTTTCATAAGGTGCTTGTGTTTCACAGGGTGGTTCATAAGGTGCAAGTGTTTCACAGGGTGGTTCATAAGGTGCAAGTGTTTCACAGGGTGGTTCATAAGGTGTAGTGTTTCACAGGGTGGTTCATAAGGTGCAAGTGTTTCACAGGGTGGTTCATAAGGTGCAAGTGTTTCCAAGGGTGGTTATGGGGGAAGTGTTTCACAGGGTGGGGTTTTTTTAAAGGGGCTTTTGTGTTTCACAGGGTGGTTCATAAGGTCAAATGTTTTACAGGGTGGTTCATAAAGGGGCAAATGTTTCACAGGGTGGTTCATAAGGTGCAAGTGTTTTCAAAAAGGGGGTTCATAAATTTTTTTGTGTTTCACAGGGTGGTTCATAAGGTGCAAGTGTTTGGGGGGGGGTTTATAAGGTCTAGGTTTTTACAGGGGGTTTATAAGGTGCAAGTGTTTCACAGGGTGGTTCATAAGGTCAAATTTTCACGGGGTGGTTCCAAAAAAGGGGGAAAAAATTTCACAGGGTGGTTCCAAAAGGGGCTAGCGTTTCCAGGGT
>WNWK01022777.1:0-31989 GCA_009830355.1 Cherax destructor
GTGTAGCAGGCATGCAGGGAGTGTAGCAGGCATGCAGGGAGTTTAGCAGGCATGCAGGGAGTGTAGCATTCATGCAGGGAGTTTAGCATTCATGCATGGAGTTTAGCATTCATGCAGGGAGTTTTGCATTCATGCAGGGAGTGTAGCATTCATGCAGGGAGTGTAGCATTCATGCAGGGAGTGTAGCAGGCATGCAGGGAGTGTAGCAGGCATGCAGGGAGTGTAGCAGGCATGCAGGGAGTTTAGCATTGATGCAGGGAGTTTAGCAGGCATGCAGGGAGTGTAGCTTTCATGCAGGGAGTGTAGCAGACATGCAGGGAGTGTAGCAGGCATGCAGGGAGTGTAGCAGGCATGCAGGGAGTGTAGCATTCATGCAGGGAGTGTAGCAGGCATGCAGGGAGTGTAGCAGGCATGCAGGGAGTGTAGCAGGCATGCAGGGAGTGTAGCAGGCATGCAGGGAGTTTAGCATTGATGCAGGGAGTTTAGCATTGATGCAGGGAGTTTAGCTTTCATGCAGGGAGTGTAGCTTTCATGCAGGGAGTGTAGCAGACATGCAGGGAGTGTAGCAGGCATGCAGGTAGTGTAGCAGGCATGCAGGGAGTGTAGCAGGCATGCAGGGAGTGGGGATTTCCCTTCGTAGAGGCTGAAGAATTCCTCCCCCAACAAGTGTTTAATTGTGATGAAACAGGCCTGTTTTGGAAGAAAATGCCCAAGAAGACCTTCATTACTCATTACTCTATCTTCCAGATGCCTGCAACTCTTCAATAAAGGTAAGTAAATGTATATATATATATATATTGTTTTTAATTATTTTATATGTGAATATTTTTTTGTGGAACGGATTAATTGTATTTACATTATTTCTTATGGGAAATAATGGTTCAAATTTCGTAAACTTCGTGTTAAGTACTAGCTCCTGGAACGGATTTATTACGATACTCGGGGGTCCACTGTACAACGAGTTAAGCTTACAGAAAAATACATTAAATTCACCATCTAACATCGTTACGAAGTGGGAGGAGCTATTGGAGGGAGGGAGAGGTGCAGTAACATTCAGTGTCTGGCGAGTCGTCATGGGTGTTGGATGTTAGCCTTAGCGCTAATAAAATGTTGTGTAATTACACTAATATTAGTAATAAAGGTTATCTATCTATTACATTTATTCCAAATTGATATCAGAAACATGATAACTACCCTAGAACTGTAATAAAGATGCTGAAATGAATAATATATGCCATATTATATGAGGGGTAAGAGAGCAGCCAGACCGCCACCATATGAGATGTTTACATCAGGGTAAACATGCCTAAATCACTCTTGTCGTAAGAACAAATGCAAAAATAGCATTTATTGTTTTTAGAATAATAATAATTTATAATAATTGATCTGGAGCACTTTAAATGTTATCAGTATTTGGTAGCTGACATTTAGAGCACTCTACAGCAATTATTATTATTATTATTATTTCCCTACAATATATTTTAAGAAAATAATAATATTAATATTAATAATTATTATTTCCCTACAATATATTGTAGGGAAATAATAATAATAATTAATAATAATTGCTGTGGAGTGCTCTAAATGTCAGCTACCAAATACTGATGACATTTAAAGTGTTCCAGATCAATTATTTTTTTTTTTTTAACACATAGGCCGATTCCCACCAAGGCAGGGTGGCCCGAAAAAGAAAAACTTTCATCATCATTCACTCCATCACTGTCTTGCCAGAGGGGTGCTTTACACTACAGTTATAAAACTGCAACATTAACACCCCTCCTTCAGAGTGCCGGCACTGTACTTCCCATCTCCAGAACTCAAGTCCGGCCAGCCGGTTTCCCTGAATCCCTTCATAAATGTTACTTTGCTCACACTCCAACAGCACGTCAAGTATTAAAAACCATATGTCTCCATTCACTCCTATCAAATATGCTCACACATGCTTGCTGGAAGTCCAAGCCCCTCGCACACAAAACTTCCTTTACCCCCTCCCTCCAACCTTTCCTAGGCTGACCCCTACCCCACCTTCCCTCCACTACAGATTTATACACTCTCGAAGTCACTCTGTCTCGTTCCATTCTCTCTACATGTCCAAACCACCTCAACAACCCCTCCTCAGCTCTCTGGACAATCGTTTTGATAATCCCGCACCTCCTCCTAATTTCCAAACTCCGAATTCTCTGCATTATATTCACACCACACACTGACCTCAGACATGACATCTCCACTGCCTCCAGCCTTCTCCTCGTTGCAACATTCATCACCCATGCTTCACACCCATATAAGAGCGTTGGTATAACTATACTCTCATACATTTCCCTTTTTACTTCCATGGACAAGGTTCTTTGTCTCCACAGACTCCGAAGTGCTCCACTCCCCCTTTTCCCCTCATCAATTCTATGATTCACCTCATCCTTCATAGACCCATCCGCCGACATGTCCACTCCCAAATATCTGAATACATTCACCTCCTCCATACTCTCTCCCTCCAATCTGATATCCAATCTTTCATCACCTATTCTTTTTGTTATCCTCATCACCTTACTCTTTCCTATATTCACTTTCAATTTTCTTCTTTTACACACCCTACCAAATTCATCCACCAACCTCTGCAACTTCTCTTCAGAATCTCCCAAAAGCACAGTGTCATCAGCAAAAAGCAACTGTGACAACTCCCACTTTGTATTTGCTTCTTTATCTTTTAGCCCAACACCTCTTACCAAGACCCTCGCATTCACTTCTCTTACAACACCATCTATAAATATATTGAACAACCACGGTGACATCACACATCCTTGTCTAAGGCCCACTTTTACTGGGAAATTATCCCCTTCCCTCCTACACACTCTAACCTGAGCCTCACTATCCTCATAAAAACTCTTCACTGCTTTCAGTAACCTTCCTCCTATTCCATACACCTGCAACATCTGCCACATTGCCCCCCATCTACCCTATCATACGCCTTTTCCAAATCCATAAATGCCACAAAAACATCTTTACCCTTATCCAAATACTGTTCACCTATATGTTTCACTGTAAACACTTGGTCTACACACCCCCTACCTTTCCTAAAGCCCCCTTGTTCATCTGCTATCCTGCTTTCTGTCTTACTCTTAATTCTTTCAATAATAACTCTACCATACACTTTACCGGGTACACTCAACAGACTTATTCCCCTATAATTTTTGCACTCTCTTTTGTCCCCTTTGCCTTTATACAAAGGAACAATACACGCTCTCTGCCAATCCCTAGGTACCTTACCCTCTTCCATACATTTATTAAATAATAGCACCAACCACTCCAAAACTATATCCCCACCTGCTTTTAACATTTCTATCTTTATCCCATCAATCCCAGCTGCCTTACCCTCTTTCATTCTACCCACTGCCTCACGAACTTCCCCTACACCCACAACTGGCTCTTCCACACTCCTACAAGATGTTATTCCTCCTTGCCCTACACACGAAATCACAGCTTCCCTGTCTTCATCAACATTTAACAACTGGAAAAATAAACACATGAGCAGTATAATGTGATCCTTTATTGACAACGTTTTGCCCACGCAGTAGCTTTATCCATCCAGACAGATCTACCTGAAAATGAGCAGCATAGAGAATATAGATTACAGTCAGGTGGAGAATGCGGGTCAGGTGAAGCTGCATGTGAGTCTTAAAAGTAGTATGAAAACATAGTGTGACTTAAAGGACCTGCAGTGTACCATTCTTAAGTTCTAGGTGGGATAGCGTTGAAGAAGTTTCTTGGCAATAGGTTCAGCTATGTTGTAGAAGCCGTTGTTCTGGTTGAAGTTGTTGGACATACAGATGAGTGATGATTCTAGGATTCTTCGGTATTGCGTGTTGTCTTCTCTGGCGATGAGTCTTGCGTTTCTGTAGTTGATTAAATGGTTGTGTAAATTTCGGTGTTGCTCATTTTCCAGGTAGATCTGTCTGTGACTCGATAAAGCCCACTGCGTGGGCGAAACGTTGTCAATAAAGGATCACATTATACTGCTTATGTGTTTATTTTTCCATTGTGTCGGTATTTTATACCATTTATTTCCAACATTTAACAACTCCTCAAAATATTCTCTCCATCTTCCCGATACCTCTAACTCTCCATTTAATAACTCTCCTCTCCTATTTTTAACTGTCAAATCCATTTGTTCTCTAGACTTCCTCAACTTATTAATCTCATTCCAAAACTTTTTCTTATTTTCAACAAAATTTGCTGATAACATCTCACCCACTCTCTCATCTGCTCTCTTTTTACATTGCTTCACCACTCTTTTAACCTCTTTTTCTCTCCATATACTCTTCCCTCCTTGCATCACTTCTACTTTGTAAAAACCTCTCATATGTTTACTTTTTCTCCCTTACTACTCTCTTTACATCATCATTCCACCAATCGCTCCTCTTCCCTCCCGCACCCACTCGCCTGTAACCACAAACTTCTGCTGAACACTCTAACACTACATTTTAAATCTACCCCATACATCTTCGACCCCACTGCCTACACTCTCACTAGCCCATCTATCCTCCAATAGTTGTTTATATCTTACCCTAACTGCCTCCTCTTTTAGTTTATAAACCTTCACCTCTCTCTTACTTACTGCTTCTATTTCCCTTGTATCCCATCTACCTTTTACTCCCACTGTAGCTATAACTAAAAAGTGATCTGATATATCTGTGGCCCCTCTATAAACATGTACATCCTGAAGTCTACTCAACAGTCTTTTATCTACCAATACATAGTCCAACAAACTACTGTCATTACGCCCTACATCATATCTTGTATACTTATTTATCCTCTTTTTCTTAAAATATGTATTACCTATAACTAAACCCCTTTCTATACAAAGTTCAATCAAAGGGCTCCCATTATCATTTACACCTGGCACCCCAAACTTACCTACTACACCCTTTCTGCATGTTTCTCCCACTTTAGCATTTAGGTCCCCTACCACAATTACTCTCTCATTTGGTTCAAAAGTTCCTATACATTCGCTTAACATCTCCCAAAATCTCTCTCTCTCCTCTACACTCCTCTCTTCTCCAGGTGCATACACGCTTATTATGACCCACTTTTCGCATCCGACCCTTATTTTAATCCACATAATCCTTGAATTTACACATTCATATTCCCTCTTTTCCTTCCATAACTGATCCTTCAACATTATTGCTACCCCTTCCTTAGCTCTAACTCTCTCAGATACTCCTGACTTAATCCCATTTATTTCTCCCCACTGAAACTCGCCTACCCCCTTCAGCTTTGTTTCGCTATTTTTGCATTTGTTCTTATAACAAGAGTGATTTAGGCATGTTTACCCTGATGTAAACATCTCATATGGTGGCGGTCTGTGCCTGCTCTCTTACCCCTCATATAATATGGCATATATTATTCATTTCAGCATCTTTATTACAGTTCTAGGGTATTTATCATGTTTCTGATATCAATTTGGAATAAATGTAATAGATAGATAACCTTTATTTAGTACATTCATTATTTACTGCTTCCTTAACCTATTGAACCATGAACAATCATAAAACGCATGAACACATAGTAAAATATTGTACTATATAGTACTACATACATGTTATACTGTACATAGTTTAATAACAAATAATGAACGAAGAAAACACTCAGTGAGTGAGTGGTGGGCGTGCTGGCTGCCGGGTTGGAAGCAAGGTAGTAGGGACGCTCGGGTGGCGGGAAACTTAAATATGATTTGGTGGGTGGGAATTTGGCGGTTGGGAATTTGGTGGCTGGGAATTCGCGAATGTGTGAAGCCCGCGAAAGTAGAAAACGCGAAAGTTGAGGGATACCTGTACACACACACACTATCAAGCACACACACACACACACACACACACATCCTCACTATCAAACACACACACACATCAAGAAATTAGAGAAAGTGCAAAGGTTTGCGACAAGGTTAGTTCCAGAGCTAAGGGGAATGTCCTACGAAGAAAGGTTAAGGGAAATCGGACTGACAACACTGGAGGACAGGAGGGTTAGGGAAGACATGATAACGACATACAAAATACTGCGGGGAATAGACAAGGTGGGTAGAGACAGGATGTTCCAGAGAGGGGACACAGAAACAAGGGGTCACAATTGGAAGTTGAAGACTCAGATAAGTCAAAGGGATGTTAGGAAGTATTTCTTCAGCCAAAGAGTAGTCAAGAAGTGGAATAGTCTAGCAAGTGATGTAGTGGAGGCAGGAACCATACATAGCTTTAAGACAAGGTATGATAAAGCTCATGGAGCAGGGAGAGAAGGGACCCAGCAGCGATCAGTTAAGAGGCGGGGCCAGGAGCTGAGTCTCGACCCCTGCAACAACAATTAGGTGAGTACACTATCAAACACACACACTCACTATCAAACACACTTACATACTCTATCAAACACACACACACACTCACTATCAGACACACACACACACAAAATGAATGGGGGTAATGCTTTATTTACAGTGAGCAAAATCAGGGTATTTTTCCAGAATGGTTTGTAATATACCACTGTGGATAAAATACTTTGATATTCTTGGACATTTCTAAGTGAGTTGTCTCTAAATTAAAATCGCATTCCAGTACATAATGACTCAAGGTCTGATAACTGTCCATCTGGCAAAGTTTACATTTCGTTTGGTCTACATTTGTTGGTGGTGATTTAACCTGCCAAAGATATTTATAACCCAGCCGGAGCCGGGTGGTAGTGACATCAAAGTCTGCTTATTTTGTTGGATGTACCATAGATATGTGGCTCCTCCTGCAGGACAGAATGATAAGATGGACTGACTAGTATCAATCTCCCTTAGTCTCAAGTCAGTGAAGTTCAGACAAAGATTGTAATCTACTCCCTCTCTGAATTCAATAATTAAATTAATTCATCAGTTTTATCATGCATCTGAAAACCAATGTGAGATGGAATCCAGAGAAGGTACACTGACTCCACTGTCTACAATCCTACCATACCTATGTCTGGCTTCAGTCACAAGCAAGACACAGTTTATACTTAAGGAGTTGAGAGCATTTATGGATGATAAAGAATCAATTACAGTTAAGGTAACAACTGTTGATATGACAATGCATTTGAGTATGAGGAGTATAGCAAACAGTTCAGTTTGAAGGGTAGATGCCTAGTTATTGATGCCTGTTCCAATTTCTTTATGAGAGCCATTACTCTGTATGACAACAGCAGCACTACCAGCAGAACCAGTGAATTGGCGAACATAACTACAGTGGACCCCAGACTTTTGGCAGGTCTGAGTATCGGCTGGTTCGAGTTTCAATCGTTTTTTTCGGCCCAATTTTTCCTCGACAATCAGCCGTTTCCCCGACTATCGGCCCGCGTACCAGACCTGTCCGCCTGCCCATGCTTGCGCGCCTCCCCACGCAGATGCCATGAGCCAGTCTAGCTTTGTTTATCCCTCCTAACACCACTCCTCTCCTCCAGCCCATGGACCAGCAGGTCATTTCAAACTTCAAAAAACTCTACACCAAAGCAGTGTTTCAAAAGTGCTTTGAAGTGACCTCGGACACTCAGTTGACTTAGGGTGAGAGAGTTCTGGAGGAATAACTTCACTATCCTCCATTGCATAAGCCTTATAGGTAAGGCTTGGGAGGGAGTGACTTGAAGGACTTTGAACTCTGCTTGGAGAAAATTGTGGCACTCCCGACCATCCCAGCATTCGTTCATCCTTCATACGTGTCCAGTTCCACTTCTCTCCTACAAGCTAGCTGTGTTTGTGAATTGTGTTTAGATCTTGTAATTACCATATCTCGTATCTGCCAAGCAATCATGACACCCAGTAGGCATACCAGTGTTGATGAAAGTGGCAAGAAAAGGTATAAGCATTTAAGTCTTAGAATTAACGAAGAAAGCAGAAATATTAGACAAGAGATAACCTGTGGCCCTAATGAAGCGTCACTTTGTGCACATAAAATGAGGTAAATATGAGTTTGTGTGATTGACTGACTGACTGACTGGCTGACTTACTGACTGACTTGACTGAATGACTTACTGACTGACTTGACTGAATGACTTACTGACTGACTTGACTGAATGACTTATTGACTGACTTGACTGAATGACTTACTGACTTGACTGAATGACTTACTGACTTGACTGAATGACTTACTGACTTGACTGAATGACTTACTGACTTGACTGAATGACTTACTGACTTGACTGAATGACTTACTGACTGAATGACTTACTGACTTGATTGACTGACTGAATGACTTACTGACTTGACTGACTTACTGAATGACTTAGACTTTTTCACTGAAGAGGACCCTGAAATGGTGTCTAGAGCAGCTGATGCCTTACCATCAGTTGTATAATGTACTGCAGGGTTAAAAAGAACAGAAATTCATTACAGAATTTATGCACACTCCAGTACAACCATCGACTTCAGTACCAGAACCTTGGCCCAGTAGGGTCACAGCATAACTCTCCACCCACAATTTAAGGTAAGAAATACTATTATTTCTGTTGCATTTATAGTCTTAAGCAGTAAAAACAACATAATACATCACGACAATGAACTACAAGTATATAATCACTTTTATTTTTGTAAGATCTGGATGTCTAAAAAAAAGTAGTTTGGCTTTTTTTGGGTTCCCATGACATAACTCTATTTTTCACATAAGTTATTAAGTTCATCTAACACGATTTTACCTAACGATGTTTTCAGGAATGTAACTAGGGTTAAATGACAGTCTACTGTATTCCAAATTAAAAATAGGGTCGAGAATAAACAATGCAGGCATTCCTGGCACTAAAATAACATTTCCTCTGTTTATTAGTTACATTTCCAGGCTTTACAGATGAATTCCATTTTGATTTTTGATTTACATAAAGAATTTTTATTCATACCAAAAAATAGAAGATTTACTGTTGTGCAATATTGTAATAATTGTATAAATAATATTAGCACATTTGTGAACATATATTAGACCCACCAGTTGATGTGTATTGGACACGTGATGTCATTTGTTTACTCTTGAACATTGGCAAAAATTGAATATTTCTGCTACTTTGAACTCAATTTCAAGCTATTTTCAGTACTAAAACCAATCAAAATCATCTGTATGTCTGTAATTTATCTTCCAATCTATTAAAAGAGACCAAGAAATCGCGAATACAACCATAAAAAACATAGGAAAATACACCGCAAAGTCAGTGTTTTAATCCAAAAAATTCAGTCACATTTTTTTCCTCATTATTCACTGCGTGCTGCAGGATTTGTTTAATATGATGCACACTTACCACATAGATGCATTCTCTCATATCTAGGCCCAAATTTACTGCTCACAGCTTATCTGAGTGAGCTGAGCTCATGATTTAGATCTACGGCTTGGACCCTCAAAAGGTTAACTTTGCATTACAAGAGAAGTGTAGGAGCTTATATCCTAAATTATATTAAATTCATTTACTTTGATTTTGTCCACCTAGACAACTTTGTTAATAAATGTCTCAATTTTTATTTCATTTGTTAGTATCCTATCAGTTGCAATCCTAACGCACTATTAAAATATATCATAATTTTAAAGGACAACTGGACCAGAATACTTTCTGACAAACTGTTACAAACCAGAAACAGTCTAGAAGCTAGAGGGGGATCAATAAGTTGACCATCTAGTATTCTCTGGAGATGTTTATACTTTATAAATATCACATTTTGTAACTTACCTTCACAAGGTAGTCACTAGTACATATATAATGTAATGATAACTTACCTTCACAAGGTAGTCACTACATATATATAATGTAATGATAACTTACCTTCACAAGGTAGTTACTACATATATAATGTAATGATAACTTACCTTCACAAGGTAGTCTACATTATATTTTTAGACGAGAACTTTCTTAAACTTGGGTAGAATGGGCAGGACCTCACTGACCAGCTCAATAAGTTGACGAACACAGTTGACGGGGATGTCTACCAGGCAATGATTCAATGACTCTCCTAGTAATACTTTGATTACTTCCCAGGTTTTCTGCATATATATAATTGATCATTAAAAATACATGCTGTATTATACATGAAATACTGAAAATAATGTTTGAACATACAAACAAATGTTCACTTCACTTTAAAATTATACTGCTATATAAGTAAAGCGAACAGTGCAAACCTTCATGTTTTAATTTTAACTGAAGAATAATGTAAGTAAACTTAACACTATTAGCTAGAGTGATGTCAGATGAGGTGGTGGTGGTAGTATTAACACAGTGGTGGGCAAACTATGGCCCATGGGCCGCATGCGGCCCGCCAAGATCAAATCATACAGTGGACCCTCTTGTTTTCATGTTTAATCTGTTCCTGAGGGATCGACTAAAACTGAAATCGACGAAAACTGAAACCATTTTCCCCATAAGAAATAATGTAAATTCAATTAATCCATTCCAGAAACCCAGAAGTTTGAAAAAAAAATTTGGGGGCCCTTAAAGATAGATTTACATGCACAAATGAATGAACATTCAATGTGACACTTACCTTTATTGAAGACTGATGTTGCTGGATGGAAGAGAGGAAGGAGGGGAGAGGGAAGAGACCCTAATTTTTGGAAGGGAAATCCCCCTCCATAAGGACTCTAGGTACCAAGTCCTCATCTGGGATCACTTCCCTTTCTTTGTCTTTTACTACCACTAGGACCAGCTTGTGAGTCACTGCATACCTGTGGCACTAAATATCTGTCCACAGAGCTCTGTTGCTGGCGTCTCTTTATAATGTCCCTAAAATGGGATAAGAGATTGTCATTGTACATGTCGCCAACACAGATTGCAACATCTTTGTCAGGGTGATGTTCCTATACAAATGAATGAACCTCACTCCACTTTGCACAATGTCCTTAATCTTTGAAGAAGGCACCTTACATCTCTCTTCCTCCTTCATTGAAGCAATTTCCTGAAATCTGGTTTGATGGTGTTGCAGCTCAAGCTCTTGCAGCTCTTAAGTGGTTAGATCTTCATTGTGGTCCTCCACCAACTCTTCCACATCCTGTCCACTCACATCCAACCCCATGCAATTCCCCAATGCCACAATACTTTCCACAACTTCCACAGGCTCCTCAGGGTCAGGCCCAAACCCTTCAAAATCCCTCTCTGGGACACAATCTGGCCACAACTTTCTCCAAGCAGAGTTCATCATCCTGGAAGTCACTCCCTGCCAAGCTTTATCTATAAGGCCTATGCAATGGAGATATTGAAGTGATCCTTCCAGAACTCTCTTAGGGTCAATGTAGTGTCTGAGGTCACATTATTGCAACACTTTAACAAATCCATCGAATCCTCTACCTTCCCATCAATACTCAAAATAGCGAGGGTTACCCCCATACACAAAGGAGGAGATCAAACAGACCTGAATAACTACAGGCCAATATCTAACTTATCCCTTCTCTCCAAAATCTTTGAAAAATTAATTCATAGACAAATATATTCCTACCTCACCTCCCACAACGTACTCAACCACTTCCAATTTGGATTCAGGCCTAATAAAAATAGAAATGATGCCATTATACACATGCTAGAAATAATTTACACCGCTCTTGAGAAAAAAGAAATCCCAGTGGGAATCTTCATTGATTTACGTAAAGCTTTTGATACAGTTGACCATGATCTGTTAAACCTAAAATTATCACACTATGGTATAAGAGGGCACTCCCTCAACTACCTAAAATCATACCTTAGCAGCAGAAACCAATATGTGTACACAAATGGAGATAGCTCTACCGCGCAAACTATTACAGTAGGTGTCCCACAGGGAAGTGTTCTTGGCCCACTTCTCTTTCTCATTTACATTAACGATCTACCGAATGCATCTCAACTACTCAAACCCATACTATTTACAGATGACACTACATATGTCTTCTCTCACCCAAGCCCAGACATACTAGCCAACACTGTAAATACTGAACTGCAGAAAATATCTACCTGGATGATGACTAACAAACTTACTCTCAATATTGATAAAACCTATTCCATTCAGTTTGGAAACAGAGCTACAAATGTACCACTTAACATAATGATAAACGGGTCCCCTATCACAAAACTCACAGAGGGAAAATCCTTAGGAATCCATCTTGACAGTGGCCTAAAATTTCAAACACATATACAACAAATTTCCAAGAAAGTCTCAAAGACCGTGGGAATACTATCCAAGATACGGTACTATGTTCCACAACCAGCTCTCCTTACCCTATATCACTCACTCATTTACCCCTACCTTACCTATGGAATCTGCACATGGGGCTCAACATCAATAACTCATCTCAGACCATTAATAACACAACAAAAAGCTGCAGTTAGAATGATAACAAATTCACACTCCAGACAACATACTCCACCAATATTCAAAAATCTAAACTTACTCACCATACAAGGCATCCATACTTTTTACTGTGCCTATTACATACATAGAACACTCTATGCAAATATTAACCCACCACTCTAACTTCTCCTTACTGACTTTAACAGGACACATGACCATAACACTAGACACAGAGCACTCCTCGATGTTCCCCGTGTCTATCTAACACTATGCAAAAACTCAATGCATATAAAAGGCCCGAAAATTTGGAATTCATTACCTGTGATTGCCAAAGAAACCCTGCCTGTACCCCAATTCAAAACGATGCAAAAAAACCACCTTCTCACCCAAACCTAAGTGCACAATATCAAACATTCCCAACAAAGTTGATTAATCACTTAAATGTAAAAACCTGATTAATCATTTAAATCATTTAAATGTAAAAACCTGTTATGAATAATACATACTGAGCTAACTGTTTCAATAACATTTAAATTATCTCACTCAATTAATTGCATTGCTACAATTACTAAACTATTATGCTCAACTTATTTTATAAATTATGAACCATAATTTTTTACCATGTAGTCTACTATTAATTAAT
This sequence comes from Cherax destructor, assembly GCA_009830355.1. Classification (NCBI taxonomy): domain Eukaryota; kingdom Metazoa; phylum Arthropoda; class Malacostraca; order Decapoda; family Parastacidae; genus Cherax; species Cherax destructor. Next base: position 12,927 of record WNWK01022777.1, read on the forward strand.
CTTAAGAATGCCCACAATGCACAGCATATTAGGGGCTTTTGGCATGTACACTTCATTATACCTAACTATATATCATGTCTAAATAACAACATTGTATCATGTCTAAATAAACTATTATTATTATTATTATTACATCAAAGCACCTTTGAAACATTGCTTTGGTGTACAGTTTTTTGAAGTTTGCAATGACCTGCTGGTCCATGGGATGGATGAGAGGAGTGGTGTTAGGAGGCAAGAACTTCACTGTTACAAAATTGAATTCCTTAGACAATTGGTCTTCCAAATCTCGAGGATGAGGAGGAGCATTGTCCATTACCAGGAGGCACTTGAGTCCCAATTTATTGTCCAATAGATATTTCTTAACACTGGGGCCAAACACTCAATTAAACCATTCCAGGAAAATTTTCCTAGTGACCCATGCCTTAGGGTTAGCCTTCCACATCACACTCAATTTACTCTTGGCAACACTGTATCTCTTGAACACTCTGGGATTTTCAGAGTGATACACGAGTAAAGGCTTCACTTTGAAATCCCCACTAGCATTACCACACAACATAAGAGTTAGCCTGTCTTTCATAGGCTTGTGTCCTGGCAGTGCATTTTCCTCCTTCATGATGTAGGTCCTCTTTGGCATTTTCTTCCAAAAGAGGCCTGTTTCATCACAATTGAACACTTGTTGGGGTTTGAATTGTTCAGCCTCTATGAACCCCTTGAATTGTGCACAATTTTTTTTCAGCAGCACATTTGTCAGAACTTGCAGCCTCTCCATGCCTTACAACATTGTGTATGCCACTTCACTTCTTGAAATTTTCGAACCAGCCTTTGCTGGCCTTCAATTCATCAACATCAGCACTCATTCCAGGACTTCTTTATGAGATCGTCATGCAACTGCCTTGCCTTTTTGCAAATTATTGACTGTGTAACACTATCTCCTGCTAACTCTTTTTGTCTGATCCACAAAAGCAACAACTTCTCAACTTCTTCGATTATTTGTGATCTCTTTTTCGTTAGCATATTCACCCCTTTCGCAACATCAGCTTCCTTGATTTCCTTTTTCTTCAACAAGATGGAAGTGATGGTTGAATGGGTCTTCCCATACATCCTGGAGAGCTTCCCCACATGCACTCCACTTTCATATTTTTCTATGATCTCTTTCTTAAATTCAATTGTGTTTCTCACTTTCTTTACCAAAGGGCTGGCACTAGGAGCTTTCTTTGGCGCCATGGTGGCTTATTTAGCAGTTGCAAGCACTAAAAACAATGGAATAATGACAAAATGTATGGTATGAATGCATGAGGTGATCGTCACTCGCTGATAAACAATGGCACACTGACGCTGAATGGTGTTTGTGTGCCTGCGGTGGCTGGGAGGCCGCTCAGACGCGTTTCATATGACATCCATACTTTTTACTGTGCCTATTACATACATAGAACACTCTATGAAAATATTAACCCACCACTCAAACTTCTCCTTACCAATTTTAACAGGACACATGACCATAACACTAGACACAGATCACTCCTCGATGTTCCCTGTGTCCATCTAACACTATGTAAAAACTCTATGCATATAAAAGGCACGAAAATTTGGAATTCATTACCTGTCATTGCCAAAGAAACCCTGCCTTTACCCCAATTCAAAACGATGCTAAAAAACCACCTTCTCACCCAAACCTAAGTGCTCAATATCACACATTCCCAACATAGTAGAATAATCACTTAATGTAAAAACCTGACTAATCACTTAAATGTAAAAACCTGTTATGAATAATACATACTAAGCTAACTATTTCCATAACATTTACATTATAATGACCACGTAAACTGTAACTGCAATGCAATTAATTGTTTTAAATTGTTATCTCACTCAATTAGTTGCATTGCTACAATTAATTGATATGTTCAACTTATATTCAAACTTTATAACTTAGATATGCAATTATACTTATTTTATAAATTATCAACCATAACTTTTACCATGTAGTCTATAATTAAGTAGTCCTAAGAATGCCCGCAATGCACAGCATATTAGGGGCTTTTGACATGTACATCTCATTAATACCTATGTATCTTGTCTACCCAACCATGTATCATTGTACCATGTCTCAATAAAGTATTATTATTATTATTATTATTATTATTATTACTATCATCACCAATACTCAAATCTGAGGCCTGGCCATGCGAAAATATTAGTTTTCTCTTGCGATGAGGTAAAACTGAACATGACTGAGACGCGCCAGCACCCGAGGTGGAAGGTTGAGGATCATCAGGATTTTCCGCACTATTTTGATATCCTGATCATTGCTTTCAGTCACAAATTGATCAAAACCATAGAATTCCCCTTCATTTCCACTTCCATCAGAGTCAGAACTATCAGTTAAGAAGAGGAGACTCCCAATTTGCCTCGGAGTGAGAGCTGCCTTGCCGTGAGGCATGGTGAACAAAGCTTACTGAGTTGGCATTCCCACAATGCCATGCGGGCGCCTAGATTTTTTATTTACTGCGTACACTCACCACGCAGACTCATTCTCTTAGATGTAGGCCTATCAGCCTTCTTGTGCTAAATTAGAGGCCACTAGAATTTTGGCGTAGTACTACGGTTTGGACCCTCACCTCAAAGCCGTAGAACTATGCACGGACCCTGAAAGGGTTAACATCACATTTACCTTTATTGAAGACTTGTTGGTGTATGGCAGACGGGGAGGAGGGGATAGGGAGGTGAGTTTATTGCTTGAAAACAGGACAAAATTCTTCAATATGATGCTAATATCAACTCTAAGGCTTATTTATCTATCACAATTCATCTAATATGACATAATAAACAATATTAAAAACATAGAAACATGATATATACTCTAGAATGAATAAAATATGTCATTACTTATGTGGAGTGGTGGTGGTGTTGTTGGGTTTATAAGGGCCACTGACAACATAAGCTGTACATATTAGTGGTAGTGGAGGTGGCAGCTGAGGCCACCACCACTATTCACACTGAAACAATGTATGTAATTTATAAATAAGAAATATTTACACTTTAATTTATAAATAAGAAATATTTACACTTTAATTCATAAATAAGAAATATTTACACTTTATAAATAAGAAAGATTTACACTTACCTTGGAGATGCTGGCATTGGTTTAAGGTTTAGGGCAGCATTGTCAGTGGCCCTATATACCTCCAATAACATTGGAGGAGTTAGTTTCGTGCCGTCCTTCTTTTATCTATTAATCGCTTAACTTCCTTGCCACACTGTTAATGCTACACTTTATCGCTGGCTAGCCCTATAGCCTTTATCGACTCTTGCTGCTTTAGTATCATACATATCGTAGAATCACTGAATCACTGAAGAAGGCACATTCTCCCCTCTCTCATCCTCCTCCATTTTGGTACTTTGCTACGATTTCTTTCTTGAATTCTATTGTGTTTCTCACCTTCTTTACCAAAGGGCTGGCACTAGAAGCTTTCTTTGGGCTCATGGTGGCTTATTTAGCAGTTGCAAGCACAAAAAACAATGAATTATTACAAAAATGTTTTGTATGAACATGGGGGGGGGTGATGCTCACTTACCGAGAAACAATGCCAGACTGACTCTGAATGCATCTGTGGGAGGCCTTGTGCGTGCGGGGCCACTGGGACGCATTCCGTATGACCACTGAAATCCAAGGGAAATCACGAAAACCAAGGCTATATTTTGACAAAAAAAAAAAAAAAAAAAAAAAAAGCCGATAACCAAAATTCACGGAAACTAAGACTCATGAAAACCAAGGGTCCACTGTATATTATTATTATTATTATTTTTTTATTAACACATTGGCCGATTCCCACCAAGGCAGGGTGGCCTGAAAAAGAAAAACTTTCATCATCATTCACTCCATCACTGTCTTACCAGAGGGGTGCTATACACTACAGTTATAAAACTGCAGCATTAACACCCCTCCTTCAGAGTGCAGACACTGTACTTCCCATCTCCAGGATTCAAGTCCGGCCTGCCGGTTTCCCTGAATCCCTTCATCCTTTTTCTATCGCTTAATGGCTTAATCGCTACACTCTTATTGGTACAATCCTAATGGTACACCCTTAATAGTACAGTCTTAATGGTACACCCTTAACCCTTTGACTGTCGGAGACCCCTTTCTGAAACTGTCATTCTATGTCGAGAAATATTAAAAAAAAATAAAAAAAAAAATTCTTACCAAAATGTTAGGATTATTTTGCTGATTGTTTTAAGCCTGCGAGACCACAGTAAGGTGCAATGTATATATATACACTCGTTGTTTGCAACACAATAACGCACAAACATTAGTATGTTTATATTGTTTACAAAACTTGTCTACACCAACCAACAATAAAAAAAATTGTTTATTACTATTGTTCTATAATATATATACAGGTATATAATGACTGGACACTTTCCATCAACTGCAACTAGCACTTCAAAGCTCCAAGCTATGTGTGTGGCCCGGTGGTCTGGTGGCTAGAGCTCTCGCTTCACACACGGAGGGCCCGGGTTCGATTCCCGGCGGGTGGAAACATTTCGACGTGTTTCCTTACACCTGTTGTCATGTTCACCTAGCAGCAAATAGGTACCTGGGTTGTTAGTCGACTGGTGTGGGTCGCATCCTGGGGGACAAGGTTAAGGACCCCAATGGAAATAAGACAGACAGTCCTCGATGACGCACTGACTTTCTTGGGTTATCCTGGGTGGCTAACCCTCCGGGGTTGAAAATCCGAAGAAATCTTATCTTATCTTTGTGTGTGTGTGTGTGTGTATGTGTGTGTAGATCTAAATTTGCTGAGTCAGGGTAAGGCAGCTGTCAAAATGACATATTATACCATTACTCACCACCCCTACACTGCCTGTCAACCTGTCAACACAAAAGGGGACCCATGTCTTCTTCCCCACAACCTCCTCCCTTTCCTTCATACCTACCTTCCTAGCTTCCTTTCTTCTTTCATTCCTTCCTTTCTTTATGCCTTCCTTTCTTACATATTTCCTTCCTGCTTTCCTTTCTTCCTTTATTCCTTCCTTTATTTCTTCCTTCCTTTCTTACTTCTTTTGTTCCTTCCTTCCTCTCATCTCTTCCTTCCTTCCTTTCTCTCTTTCTTTCTTAATTCCTTCCTTCTTCTTTCCTTCCTTCCTCTCATCTCTTCTTTCCTTCCTTCCTTCCTCTCATCTCTTCTTTCTTTCCTTCCTTCCTCTCATCTCTTCCTTCCTTCCTTCCTCTCTTCCTTCCTTCCTTTCTTTCTTCCTTCCTTCCTTCTGGTATCCTGGGCATTTCTTTCGGTCACAAACTCCTCAAAACCATGAAATTTATCTTCAGAGACACTTCCATCTGTGTTAGAGCTATCATTGAGGAAGAGAACAGTCCCAGATGCGCCAAGGAGTCAGATAATTCCTACCGCTAGGCATGCTGAACAAGGACTACTGAAATGATTATTTCCCACAATGCACCACTGGCTGCCCGATTTTTTTTATACTGTGCACACTGACCACACAGACCCATTCTCTCACATGTAGGCCTACCAGCTTTCTCCTGCTTGATTTGAGGCCGCTAGAATTTGTGTGTCTATATACGTCCGAAACATTGGCTCGTAAGACGTATACAGTGGTCCCTCGGTTTTCGTGCATCTCCAAACTCGAACATTTATGTAAGTGTATTTTCGTAAGTGCTGTTGCAAGTGTATTTTTGGGGGTCTGAAATAGACTAACCTATGTGACATTATTTCTTAAGGAAGTAAATTCGTTCGGTAATGACACTGAGCAGCATTCTGGAAGCGAATTTTCGCATAACACTGAGGGACCACTGTATATGTTACTGGCCGAAACAGTCAAAGGGTTAATCCATTCAGACATCCAAAAGTATTAAAATAAAATATTTTTTACAACATATAGACAATCAATTACACACAATTTTAGAAATAAAGAATAATAGTACAATAACATGTCCTTACATTTATTGAAGAGTTGTTGATGTGTGGAAGACGGAGGAGGAGAAGATGAGTAGTATGCTAGTGTTGGAAGGGGAAACCTCTTCCATTAACACTGCAGGTGGCAAGTTCTTTTCTGGGGTTACTGGTCTTTTCTTTTAATGCCACTAGGACCAGCTTTAGAGTCACTGGACCTCTCTCACAAAATCTGTCAGGCTGTGTCTGGCAGTTCTTTAAAATGTCCTAAAATGTGAAGACATGGTCATTAAACATTCGCATCAGGCCTGCAACAGCTTGGTTGGTGATAATCATCCATAAGCCTTGCACATCAGCCCATTGGACAGTCTCCTAATCCCTTTAAGAGGCACCTCCTCCATCTCTGTTCTCCTCCTCCTCCCTGGACCATTCCTGAACTGGTCTGTTGTTGCTGTTGAAGCTCTTGCAGATCTTCAGTGGTTATCTCTTCATTGATTTCCTTTCTCTTGGCCATAATGGAAGAGATGGTTGAATGGGATTTGCCATAGAGCCTGGCCAGCTCAGTGATACGCACTCCACTTTCATATTGTGCTACCATCTCCTTCTTCAATTCTACCATATTTCTGACATTCTTTACCACAGGCTTGGCACTAGGAGCTTTCTTGGGGCCCATGGTGGCTTATTTAGCAGTTGCAAGCACTAAAAACAGTGGAATAATGACATTATACTGGTATGAATGCGTGGGTGGCGTGGGTGGTGGTCGCTCACTTGTAAACAATAGCACACTGAGTGCCCGGGCCCAGCTGGGCCATGCGTACGCGTCCGGGACGAATCGCCAACTCCGAGCGGATTCATTAATACCGAGCCAAAATTCTCATTAAAAAAACGCTCGAACACTGATTTGGACGAACGCCGCCGGCATCAAACACCGGGGTTGACTGTAATGAAATTTTATTCAAAAAAAAAAAAAAACGGAAGATTTACTGTTATGCAATATTCTAATAATTGTATAAATAATATCACCACATTTGTGAACGTGTATTAGACCCACCAGCTGGCGCGTATTAGATGTGTGAGGTCATTTGTTTACTCTTGAACATCGGCAAAAATTTAACATTCCTGCTAATTTGAGCTGTTTCATGCCATTTCCAATACTAAAACCAATCAAAAATCATCTCTATTTCTGTAATATATTTTCCATTCTATCAAATGAGACCAAGCCATAACAGCAGCGTGTTCAGTGACCAAACAATGTCCTACTTCAGGCAAATGTTAAAGAGGCGCCAGAAACAGAGGACGGTGGACAGTTATTTTGTTAAAGTGTCCAGTGACTCTCAAGCTGGTCCTAGTGGGATTAACCCTTTGGGGGTCCAAGGGGTCTCTCTGAAACTCGTTCTCAGGGTCCACGAATTTAAAAAAAAAAAAAAAAAATATTGTTTCTTATGGAATGATAGAGAATCTTTTTCCGATTATAACGCCACAAAAAATATGAAATTTGATCGAAAACTAACGGAATTATGCTATCGCGAAGTTAGCGGTAGCCATGACACTTAGGAATCGCTGATTTCGCCCACTTTGAGCCCTATTTTCGGCACATTCCAATGTTTCAGTCTACTAAAATTATAGCTATTTCGCTAGAACTCCATTTCTTCTATCGATTGAGTACAAGAAACCGCCTATTTACCAATTTTAACTACCCAAAATAGTAGTCAGAAAATGGCAATTTGGCCAATTTCACACAAATTTCAAACGATGCCAATTTCAAAATAGGGTCCATAATAAACAAGGCAGACATTCCTGGCACTAAAATAACATCTTCTCTGTTCATTAGTCACGTCTCCAGGCCCCTCTTGCATTACTTTTGCTTTCCATTTTGAATTTTTATTCTCTCAAAAAATAGAAGATTTACTGTTATGTATACAACTGCATCACTGTAAAAATGGTATAAATAATATCAGCGCACTTGTGCAAGAATATTAGACTCTCCAGTTGATGTGTATTGGACGCATGGTGTGATTTATTTACTCCTGAACATCGGCCAAAATCGAACATTTTCGCTACTTTGCGCTCAGTTTCAAGGTACTTGTCATCGTGAAACCAGTCAAAATGATCTCTATTTCTGTAATATATCATCTATTCTATAAAATAAGACTAAGAAAACGAGAATACAAGCATAAATACCATACGAAAATAGACTGCAAAGTCGCTGTTTTAAACCAAAAACAAGGTCAGAGTTTTTTTTTCCTCATTATGCACTGTGTGGTGCAGGAATTTTTTTATACTGCGCACACTGACCGCACAGACCCATTCTATCACATCTAGGCCTAAGAGCCTGTTTCTGCTTGATTTGAGGGCGCTAGAATTTAGGCATACTAGTACGTCAATAACCCCAGTGCGTAAGACGTACTAGTACGACCAAAACCCCGAAAGGGTTAAAAGACAAAGAGGAGAAGTAACTCCAGATAGGGCTTTGATACCTGAAGTCCTTTTGGAGGGGGATTTCCCTTCCAAACAATAACCCCAACCTCCCTCACTCCTCCTCCCTATCTTCCATATACCATCAACAATCTTCAATAAAGGTAAGTAAAAATACATGCATTTATTTACTAAGACTTTTAGTAGTAGTATGTAATTCTTTTGTGTATGTAGAAGCTTAATTTTATTAAAATATATTATTTTTTAATATTTTTGGGTTTCTGGAACGGATTAATTGTATTTCCATTATTTCTTATGGGAAATATTAAATCGCCTTTCGAACATTTCACATTAAGAACAAGCTCCTGGAACGGATTAAGTTCGAATAGCGAGGGTCCACTGTATTTTGATTTAAACTTAGTTATTAAATAGTCTCCATGTTCAACTCTTGTGCAAGTACAGTCATACCTCTGTTAACGATATTAATCCGTCAGAGAGGGCATATCTTTAACCGAAACAATCGTTAACCGAATCAATTTTCCCCATAATAAATAATGGAAATAAAATTAATCCGTCCAAGACTTTCAAAAGTAGTTAAATAAAATATTTTTTAGAACTTTTTGACATTAAATAATACACAATTTAATGAACAATAAATAAATACACATGTAAATATTGTACAATAACATGTCACTTACATTTATTGAAGAGTTGTTGATGTGTGGAGGACGGGAGGAGGGGAGAAGGTGGAGTAGTATGCTAGTGTTTGGAAGGGAATCCCCCTTTCCCTTAACACTGCAGGTACCAAGTTCTTTTCTGGGGTTACTTCCCTTTTTTTTTAAATGCCACTAGGACCAGCTTGAGAGTCACTGGACCTCTTTCTAACAATAAATCTGTCCAGGGAGCTCTGTGTCTGGCGATTCTTTAACACATCCCTGAAATGACACACCACTGTGTCATTGTACAGGTTGCCAGCACGGCCTGCAACAGCATGGTTAGGGTGATATTCATCCATAAAGCCTTGCACATCAGTCCATTTGGCACAGATCTCCCTAATCCTTGAAGAAGGCACCTTCTTCCATCTCGGTTCCACCTCCTCCTCCTCTGAACCATTGTCCTGACCTCTGGTCTCTTGTTGCAGTTGCTGTTGAAGCTCTTGCAGATCTTCAGTGGTTAGCTCTTCCTTGTGCTCCTCCACCAACTGTTCCACATCCTCACCACTCACCTCTAACATCATAGACTTGCCCAATTCCACAATTTCTTCCACAACAGGCACAGGCTCAGGCTCAGGCTCATGCTCAGGGTTCTGAGGCTCAGCCCCAAAACCTTCAAAATCCCTCTCTTGGACACAGTCTGGCCACAATTTTCTCCAAGCAGAGTTCAAAGTCCTGGTAGTCACTCCCTCCCAAGCCTTACCTATAAGGTTTACACAATGCAGCATATGGAAATGGTTTTTCCAAAAGTCTCTTAGGGTTATATTCATGTCTGTGGTCACATCAAAGCACTTTTGAAACATAGCTTTGGTGTAGAGTTTTTTAAAGTTTGAAATGACCTGCTGGTCCATGGGCTGGAGGAGAGGAGTGGTATTAGGGGGCAAGAACTTCACTTTGATGAATTTAAACTCCTCCACAATTTTCTCTACGAAGTTTGGAGGATGACAAGGAGCATTGTCCATTATCAGGAGGCACTTAAGTGGCAAATTATTGTCCAATAGATATTTCTTCACACTGGGGCCAAACACGCCATTGAACCACTCTAAGAAAATGTCCTTTGTGACCCATGCCTTTTTGTTAGACTTCCACATCACACACAAGTTAGACTTGGTGACACCGCATCTGCCAAACACTCGGGGATTTTCAAAAAGATACACCAGTAAAGGCTTCACTTTGCAATCACCACTGGCATTAGCACAAAGCATCAAAGTTAGCCTGTCTTTCATAGGCTTATGTCCTGGCTGTGCCTTTTCCTCCTGAGTAATGAAGGTCCTGTTGGGCATTTTCTTCCAAAACAGGCCTGTTTCATCACAATTAAACCCTTGTTGGGGGAGGAATTGTTCAGCCTCTATGTACTCCTGGAATTCAGGCATATATTTTTCAGCCGCACTTTTGTCAGAACTGGCTGCCTCACCATGCCTCACAACACTATGTATGCCACTTCGATTCTTAAATTTGTGAAACCAGCCTCTGCTGGCTTTAAATTCGCTCACTTCAGCACTCGTTGCAGGCATTTTCTTAACGAGATCATCATGCAACTGCCTTGCTTTTTCACATATTATTGCCTCCGAAACACTATCTGCTGCTAACTGTTTCTCGTTGATCCACACCAACAACAACCTTTCCACATCTTCCAGCACTTGTGATCTCTGTTTTGTGATCACAGATGAACCTTCGCAACAACAGCTTCCTTGATTTTACGTGTATTTTCCTTGGTCACAATGGTAGCGATGGTAGAATAGGCTTTACCATACAGCCTGGCCAGCTCAGTGATACGCCTCCACTTTCGTATTTTCTATTCTATCTCCTTCTTCAGTTCTATCATATTTTTGTTCCTCTTTGCCACAGGCTTACCACTAGGAGCTTTCCTTGGACCCATGGTAGCTTATTTAGCAGTTGCAAGCACTAAAACAGTGGAATAATGACAATATACTGGTATGAATGCGTGGGTGGAGTGGGTGGTGGTCGCTCTCGCTTGTAAACAATAGCACACGGGCGCTCCTGGAGTGCGCGCTCAGCTGGGCGCCACGCGGACACGTCTGGTCTGAATAGTAAATAGTTGTGCCACTCCCTTGTTGGTCTGGCCTATAGTTGTGTATGGCTGTGTAACCAGGAATGGCATAGATATCTGTAGTATTAGGCTTTAGCCAGGTTTCAGTGATAGCAATGATGGACATACTGGCCTGCAGGGTTGCATGTGAATGGGACTTGCACATGAATAAATAGAATTATCAAAGCTTATTGCTTGGGTAGCATTGAAAATTGAGTTGGGCAAATATTCTGTTAGTGGGTTGGATTTGTGAAGGACCTGCCTAGTATGGGCCAACAGGCCTGCTGCAGTGTTCCTCCTTTCTTATGTTCATATGTTCTTAAATGTTTATACAGCAGTGTACTGTATATTGTAATAAATAAAATTGAGGAAATCAGGTCTAATATATATTATTTAGGTACAAATACTAGTCAGAGAGCCCGTTGTAAGTCCGAGGCGTCGGTAAACGAGTACGTCGCTAAGTGAGGAGAGACTGTAATGCTATGAGGTCATCGTAATGCTTGCTTAAAGATCTGATATTGTAGTTAAAGATAGTTATGTTATTGTTGGCTCTGAGTAGTGCTTTTGCTTGTTCTGCTGTGTAATAATTACAGTTGTTGTTAGTGTCATGTAAGTCATTTAATAAGAGGTTGATGTCAGGATCAACGTTTGGGTTCATAATAATGAGTGTGATTCTATAATTAGACTTAAGAATAGGACAAGTAAAGAGTTTTGGCACGTGAATTTGTACCTTAGTTATTTTTACAAATGCAATTAAATGAACTATGGTAGTTATTCTAAAGCTAGAAATAAAGGAGCTAGGGAAAATAATAGCAAACAATGAAAGTAAAACAATTTAGCACCTGAGTTAGCACCTTAACCCTTTGACTGTCGCAACCCTCAATCCTGAGAGCCATTCTGTTGTCGCAAAATATTCGAAAAAAAAAAAAAAAAAAATCTTATCAAAATGTTAAGATTATTTTTCTGATTGTTTTTATCCTAAAAACAGATTTTTGCCATCAATACTTACCGAGATATGGAGGTGTAAAGTTGGCAGAAAATGAGCTGCGTATGGCAACAGCAGCAAATGCCACTCACTCAGTAAACATTTGTTTACTTCCATTCGTAGATTTCTCGTTTTTTTCACTATTTTCTTTTTTTACGTAACTTATGTGGCCTGTTAGACCAAGGTAAGGTGCAATGTTTATATATACACTCGTTGTATGCAACACAATACTAGCATAAACATTAGCATCTTTATATTGTTTACAAAACTTGTTTACACAAACAATAAAAAAAATGTTCATTTCTATTGTTCTATAATATATATACAGTGGACCCCCGAGTATCGTAATTAATCCATTACAGGAGCTATCACTTAAGACGAAGTTTACAGAAATTCGAACCATTATTTCCCATAAGAAATAATGCAAATACAATTAATCCGTTCCACAAAAAAATATTCATACAAAATAATTAAAAACAATATTCATCCTGAATCCATCCAAATGTGAAATCATCTCAGTCAATCAACAAGTGATAGATGCAGTGTTATCAAAACTACCAGGAGCAACAGTCATTGCCCCTACTAATAGTGTCTTGCTTGGAGCAGCTCTGGGAAGCGAGGCCATTGACACAATTCTCAGGAAGAAACTGGAAGAATTGAGGAGAATGGAACAACGAATAGGCAATCTTGACACCCATGATGCCTTGTACCTTCTCACAAAATGCTTGAGTCTGCCCAGGTTGACATATTTCCTAAGATGTGCTCCTTCATATGATAACCCTATACTGCACGAATATGACAGTATCCTGAGGCAGATCTTTACTAAAGTACTTAACCTTACTCTAGAAGATGGGCAGTGGGACCAAGCTACACTCCCAGTCAGACTAGGAGGCATTGGTGTCCGCAAGTCATCTCAGATTGCTCTACCTGCTTTCCTGTCTTCATGCATTGCATCCAGAGGGCTTGTAGCAGCAATTCTCCTGAACATCTTAGGGACACGATTGGCATCCATGACCAAAAGTTCGTTGATGGAGCCAGGATCTGGGATAACCTAACAGGCTCTGAAACCAGGCCTGCTCCCCAACAACTACAAACAGTCGCACTGGATGGCCCAATAGTAGAGAATATAGCCTCAGCAATGCTTCAGAGTGTGTCAGGGAAGGATAGAGCCCGCCTCCTTGCAGTGAGAGCTCCTCATGCAGGGGACTTTCTTTTGGCTGTTCCCAACTCCAGCCTTGGCACACGCCTCGACCCACAGACCATCCGCATTGGTGTTGCCCTTCGACTTGCCGCCCCTATTCTCGCCGAACACAGGTGTATTTGTGGCAGTGAAGCAGCAGACCGATTCGGGTACCATGGTCTTGTGTGTCGTAAATCCGAGGGAAAGATTGCAAGACATGAAGAGGTTAATAACATTATCAAGAGGAGCCTCACAACAGCCGGATGCCCAGCAGTAAGGGAACCACCCCAACTATGCAGATCTGATGGCAGCCAAAAGCGTCCAGATGGTATCACCCTTCAAGCCTGGACAGACGGCAAGCAGGTGGTGTGGGACTACACATGTGCATCTACCTTGGCTGATACCTATCTCCAATACACCAGGGAGGAAGGAGGGGCAGCTGCCCCTTACAGGGAGTCCCAGAAGTCTAGAAAATATGGAGAACTTGCCCATCATTATATGTTTGTTCCCATAGGCTCAGAGACCCTTGGCTCATGGGGAAAGAGTGCATCTAAGTTCCTCAAGGAGCTGGGCAAAAGACTCAATAGGGTAACTAGGGATCCCATGGCAGCTAGTTTTCTGTTCCAGCGACTCAGCGCTGCTGTTCAGAGGGGTAATGCATACTGTATTCTGGGCACGCGCCCCAGCTCGGAAGAGCTGGATGAGATTTTCGCATTATAATCAGTGACAAACATGTAACAATATGTACTAGACATGTATCTCTCACCTCGTGTATTGTATATGCCATCTTTATATCAACAGTATCTCTTAAATCTTTTGTACCATATTATGTAATAAAATATACCTATTGGTAAAAAAAAAAAAAAAAAAAAAGGGGGTGGTAGGAGAAGTGGAATATTCAAATGGCATCAGGAAGAAATCCAAATATTCTTTATTGAAGCCTTTTTATCCACTTCTCCGAGGCTATGGTCCCACAATTTGTACCAGAGGTGGACCCCATCCTTATATATATATATATATATATATATATATATATATATATATATATACATTTACTTACATTTATTGAAGAGTTGCAGGCATCTGGAAGGTAGGGTTGATGACAGGGGCAGGGTGTTAGTAGTTGGAAGGGAATTTCCCTCCAAAGGACTTCAGGTAACAAGTCCCTCTCTGGGGTTACTTGCCTTCTTGGTCTTTTAATGCCACTACGACCAGCTTGAGAGTCACTAGACCCCTGCCTGGTAAAGTAACTGTCCACAGTCCTCTGTTTCTGGCGACTCTTCAACACTTTCCTGAAGTGCAACATGGCTCTGTCACTGAAGTGGTTGCACAGAAGGCTCATTTCAGCTTGCTCAGGGTGGTGTCTTTCAATAAATGTCTGTAACTCATTCCACTTTGTACACATCTCCTTAAGCACTGAAGAGGCACCTCCTCTCTCCCTCCTCCTGTGAAGCAATAACCTCAGCTGTGGTCTGTTGCTGTTCCAGATGAAGCTCTTGCAGCTCTTCAGTTGTTAGCTCTACCCTGTGCTCCTCCACCAACTCTTCCCACATCACCTCCCACCCCCCACAATTCTACCTCCAACCCCAAGGCTGGGTTCCCCAAATGCTCACAATTATATCTTCTTCCATAACAGGCAACAGGGTTTCTTGATTCATGACTGGGTTGCAAGGTGTTACAAGCCCTCAAAATTTCTCTTCAGAAATCCTTCCTCTTTTCAACACAATCTGGCCACAATGGTCTCCAAGCAGAGTTCAAAGTCCTGGAAGTCACTTCCTCCCAAGCCTTACCTCTCTTAGGGTCAATTCAGAGTCATTGGTCACATTAAAGCACTTCTGAAACACTGCTTTGGTGTACAGTTTCTTGAAGTTTGCAATGACCTGCTGGTCCATGGGCTGGATGAGAGGAGTGGTGTTAGGAGGCAAGAACTTCACTCTGATGAAATTGAACTTGTCAGACAACAACTCTTCCAAGTTGTGAGGATGAGCAGGAGCATTGTCCAGTACCAGGAGGCACTTGAGTCCCAATTTCTTTTCCAGGAGGTATTTCTTCACACTAGGGCCAAACACTCCAGTCAACCATTCCTTGAAAATCTCCGTAGTGACCCATGCCTTGGTGTTAGCCTTCCAATGCACACACAAATTATTCTTGTCAACACTGTTTTCTTGAAGGGTCTGGGATTTTGTGTGATACACCAGTAAAGGCTTCACTTTAAAATCACCACTGGCATTGGCACACATCATAAAGTTAGCCTGTCTTTCATAGGCTTGTGTCCTGCTGTGCCTTTTCCTCCTGAGTAATGAAGGTCCTGTTGGGCATTTTCTTCCAAAACAGGCCTGTTTCATCACAGTTAAACACTTGTTGGGGGGAATTCTTCAGCCTCTACGAACCCCTTAAATTCACTCGCAAACTTTTCAGCTGCACATTTGTCTGAGCTGGCTGCCTCACCATGTCTCACAACACTGTGTATGCCACTACGTTTCTTGAACCTGTCAAACCAGCCTTTTCTGGCTTTAAAATCACTCGCCTCACCACTGGTAGCAGGCATTGTCTTGACAAGATCGGCGTGCAACTTCCTTGCCTTTTCACAAATTATCTCCATGGAAATACTATCACCCGCTCTCTTTTTTTCATTGATCCACACCAACAACAACTTCTCAACCTCATCCCTGTTTCGATCTATTTTTCGTTAACATATCAACCCCTTTGCAACATTGCTTCCTTGATCTCATTTCTCTTTGCCAGGATAGAGCTGATAGTAGATGGGGTTTTTTTGGGTACATCCTGGCAAGATCACTCAGACATACGCCATTCTCATATTTTTCTATAATCTCTTTCTTCAGTTCGATGGTGTTCCTCACTTTCTTTACCACAGGGGTGCCACTAGGAAGCTTCTTTGGACCCATGGTGACTTATTTCACAGTGACAATCACTAAACCACCAAAAAGACACCAAATGTATTGTGAATGTTTGAAAGAGCGCGCTGGGTAATGTTCTCTCAATGGTAAACAACGCTTCACTGGCAGGCGTCCTGCGTCCTGTGCAGGTGCGGAGCAGACGGACATGTCTAATCGTTATGAAACACAGCCAGTTTACGATTCACAAATCGAAAAAGCTACGAAACACGATTTTACGAAATAAGATCCTTACGAAACTCGGGGTCCACTGTACAAATGTACACTCACTGAACACTTTCCTAGAACTCCTGCAGCTTGTGGAATTCTTTGAAACATGGGTATATGCACAGTGGTACTTACCTCCTCACACATAAAACGAGTGTCTCTGCTTTTTTGTGGGCGTTTTGTGGTATGTTTACAGACAAAACACCTCTTCTGAGCATTTTCTTGAGTAGTAGTAGCAGACAGTTGTATGGGGTAGTGATCACCAGGCCTCATACGAGAGGGCATTTGTTGATAATTTCGTAGGCGCTGGTCTATTGCAGGTGTTGTTCCTTGGTACTTGAATATTATTTTCTGATGACTGACAAACAAAATTCACCATATTTGGGTTTGTTGTTGGTCTTCAACTTGTACATGTTATAAGCATTCAGCATGGAAATGTCAAGAAGATGGAAAAAGAGTTTTTTGTACCACTTATAACTTTGCGGACACAATCAGCAAACCCAATCTGCATGTCACATTTGTCCACTAAGCACATATTGAGGTTGTAGTCCATCACAGCTGCAGGTTTTAGAATGGGTTCATTGGTCTCTCTATTCTGCTTGCCAGTGTCTACCATTTCTTGTCCGTGAACTGATGTCAATAATGTGACATCACGTTTGTCTTGCCACCGAAATGCCATGATGTCATTGGCAGCAAACGCCTGCACTTCACTTCTACGAGTGCCAGCGTCGAACCTAGGCATATGTTTCGATTTGCACGCACTGTGCCACACACGTCTGTCATGTTCACTTGCAAGAAATCACTGAGTAAAGGGCTTGTGTACCAGTTATCAGTATATAATATATGCCCCTTACTAAGATATGGTTCCATCATTGTTCTAACCACATCACCAGAGATACCCAATAACTTCCTGGTATCTTGCAATGTATTACTGCCTTGTACACAATTATATCCAAAACCAGACCACTTTTGCAATCACACAGTACAAATAACTTTATACCAGCGTTTCCTCTTGCTTGGTATATACTCTTGAACGACAGTCTGCCTTTGAACAAAATCAAAGACTCATCAATAACAAGCTTCCTGAAGGGATAAAAATACATACAGTACTTTTGTTTCCTGTACATAAACACATTCCTGATCTTATATAACCTGTCGTTTCTGTCAGGCCTGGTTTTGTCTGAGAAGTGTAGCAGACGTAACAGTATCAAAAAACGATTCACTGGTATAATATCACTAAAACCTGGGGTTGAAATCAGGCGTTCTGTCGACCAGTATGTGTTGACAGTGTGCTTATACACATGTGGCATAAGCATTATTGTGGCAAAGAACAAGTACATCTCTGCCACAGTTGTGTCCTTCCACTGGTGTAGCCGTGACCTTGGTGAAAGAATTGTGTTTGCCATGGTGTACTCATAGTATGTGTTGCTTTCCCTGACAATAATGTCCATCAGGGGTTCATCTAAGAATAACTGAAAGCATTCTAGTTCAGTAGCATTGTTCCCAAGTGTACACGATGGCGTATTCCACTTTTGTGTTTCATCAAAGTCATGGGGATTGGGAACAAAATTGTCTCCTTGCTGCCAATCCCAGATGCGGTCTGCTGGTGGGTACTGGATATTGACAGGTGGTTGTGGTTGAGGAGGTTGTGGTTGTACAGGTTGTGGTTGTGCAGGTTGTGGAAGTGTGGGGGTGGTTGAGAGTGGTTGTGGGTGTGCTGGAGTTAGCAGCGTGGGTAGCAGCGTGGCCCGCTCCTGGTGCCACATGACTCGTGCCACCGCCAACACCACCACCACTACCACCTACTACCCCACGCACATTATGCATCCCCATTGTCAAAATATAATCTTCACTATCAATTCGTGGTGTAGGGCCAAGAGATGTACTCGAGATTTACTCCTTTTCCTTGGAATAGCATATGGCACACTACCAGAACGCATGTAGCATTGTACATACTGCCGCTTCACTGGAGAATACTCTCCCTCACTGTCGCCACTAGAACTGCTTTCAATAACTTTGAAATCACTGTCATCATCACTTACACTGCTCACATCAGAGTCCTGTACACGGTGAAATGGTTTCCTCTTTCGTCCTGGTACAGGTGAACGTGATAAACGGCCCAGCAACAGATGTGGAAGGCTGTGGGTCATCTGGGTTTTCATCACTAATTATGTTATCCTGGGCACTGCTTTCGATAATACCCTCCTGAAAACCATGGAATTCACTTTCACTGGCACTTCCATCGCTGTTTGAACTATCACTTGGGAAGAAAGGCCTCCAATTTGCCGGAAGTGAGGTGCTTCTTACCGCGAGGCATGGTGAATAATGACTACAAACATGGCGCTCCCACAATGCACCACTGAGTCCCCAATTTTTCATACTGCACATAGTGCATAGTGAAGCGAAGTGAGGCCTGTACAGCGTCCGTCTTGTTCCGTGTTTTCGTGTTTTGCGGTCTCCTTTATGCTAGAACCTTAAAACTGTCCAGTGATCTTATAAGGTACATCCCTCCAGTGCTTGCAACAAACCAGGCAGAAAACAGTTATACAGAGTCAAAAACAAGGGATAGTGTGCCAGAACATAGTGCCATAAAGCCAAGGGGAAATTAAGTGCCTGTGAAATAACTTTTTTTTTCAGGGGGGAAAGGGAAACCCTAAAATAGGGTGGATAGATCTTATAGTGGTAGTAT